>CAUYRH010119479.1:0-14476 GCA_963574655.1 Perodicticus potto
CTGGCTGAACTGCAGAATCGTGACTCTCTGAAAGATGCATTCAAGTCAAGCAGCCTTCCTAATTTCTATGAATCTCTCCTAATCTCAGGAACCATGCACTCAAAATGGCAACCATCTTTGGCAGCACTTTTATGTCCTTGAACAGACATTTTCCAGAATGAAACGTCTGAAATCTCCAACCAAATCTAGACTAACTGCTGCATACTTGCATCACTTGTTACGACCAGCAGTGACAAATATGGAACTGGACATTGACCATGTCATTAGCCAAAAGCAGGCCCATAGTTCCCATTGAAATACTGGTAAGTTTGTTGATTTAACTTTATTTGTTCTTCATTTTAAATACTGTATTTGTTCCCCTTTTGTTTTTTTACTTCAAAATAAGATATGTGCAGTGGGCATAGAAATTTGTTCATAGTTTTTTTTTTTTTTTTAAACTATACTCCGGCCCACCAATCGTCTGAGGGACAGTAAACTGGCCCCCTGTTTAAAAAGTTTGAGTACCCCTGTTTTAGTACATTTATTTCAGCATTTGTTTAAGTTTCAGACTAACGTAAGAGTGCATACAATTGTGTGACATTGTTGCGTTTGTTAGGTAAGGTCCCAGTTGCAGTTGAGCCCTCCACCCAGGAGGTGTGCCATGCACCCCTCATTGCGCCCCAAAGGTGAGAGCTCCCCACGCCCCTGCATCCTTGGCTGCTTGTATTTATTACTCTTCTTCAGATTCCTCCCTGAACAGGTCTTCACGTCTTAGTGATCCCGTCCTGAATTAGTAAGTTAGCAGACACTCCTTTTACATTTGCAGGAGAGTCATGACTTTACCTTCATGAAACACACACTTCAGCAGCCCCGTGTGGTCGGGGGACCTGCCCTTTGCCACATCCTGTGCTAAGGGCAGTAGCCGTCCCACCTGGTCCCCGCTCTGCTGCGGGTGAGGTGTGGTGATGCTCCCAGGGTTGGAGTGAGGGGAAGCCCTCTCTCGGCCCTCTCTCTGGTTTAGTCCCTCCGCCCTCCCACGGGTCCTTCTTATTCACTTAGACTGACTCAGAGCCTCACCTGTCCACCCTGTCCCTGCTCTGGAGTCCCCTACCCTTTGCCATGAAGACAGACTTCCTAGCTGCCTCCTATAAATTTTTGGCTCCTTCTTTGCCCTTTGGGGACACAACAACTTTGAAAGTCTCCTCTGCATTCCCAGGGAGCACAGGATCAGGCTGCCACAGGAACAGCTGTCTCGAGGCCTCTCTGCCTCCATAAGCTGCAGTGACATGACGACCATCCACCTCGTGTTGTGTAGAAGAATGCCTGAGATTTGGTAATTTATAAAGAAAGGAGATTTATTCAGCTCACAGTTCTGCAGGCTGAGAAGTTCAAGGGCTCTGATTTCTGGTGAGGACTTTCATGCTGGGTCAGAATGTGAAGAAGGTCAAAAAAGAAGGTCAAAGTGGAGCGTGCAGACATCCTGGCTTTATAAGTCTTCTCCTGCAGGAACCAAGCTATTCCCATGAAAACTAAACTACTCTGGAGAAGAGAACTCACTCAGCACAGTTTGAACAGCACCAAGCCACTCTTGACCCAACATCTCCCTCTAGGCCCCACTGCCAGATCTGTCACAGCGGGCCTCAAATTTCAAACTGAGTTTTGGTGTGTTGGGGGACAAACCATCTTCCAAGCATAACACCCACACATCTCTGCTGCTGCCAGCCGGGCATGTCTGCACACTCTGCAAAGCCTTTTCCTCTCAGGGTCCAAGCTGGAAGCCAGACACCATCCTTTTCTGTTTTGGGATTTTTAAATATCTGCAGGAGTTTCCGACACCTCCTGCTTGTGGTTTCAAATTTAAAATGTGGTAGGCAGAAGGCAGAGGACCATATTAAGATTTGAACCTTACCTTTTTCTCCTTACCCTCTCCAAACTCTTCCCCACTCTCCAGAAAGGGTCTTTATTAAATGGGAACACCATTCCTGCACTGAGGAATCCTTTTCCATTCTGTGATCCCAGGCACGACAAACTTGCTCCCAATGCAAACCCAGGAATACCCCAGACCTTTTTCTTTTTCATGGTCCTGGCTGTTGCAGATCAAATGTTCTTTCGATTTTCTTTTTCTTTTCTTTCTTTCTTTCTTTTTTTTTGAGACAGAGTCTCACTGTGGTGCCTTGGGTAGAGTGTTGTGGTGTCACAGCTCACAGCAACCTCCAACTCTTGGGCTTAAGTGATTCTCTTGCCTCGGCCTCTCAAGTTTCTGGGACTATCGGCGCCCAGCACGACACCTGGCTACTTTTTGTTGTTGTTGTTGCAGTTGTCATTGTTGTTTAGCTGGCCCAGGCCGGGTTCCAACCCACCGGCCTCGGTGTATGTGGCTGGTGCCCTAACCACTGTGCTACGGGCGCCAAGCCTTTCTTCGGATTTTCTAATGTTTCTTTTCTATGGACTTAGGTCTATTTCAAGTTCAAAGCTGAAGGATGAGTTTCATTTCAGGGCAGATTTGTACCTGCTCCTTCCCTCCCTGTCCCACATGCTCACAGAGCAACAAGCAATGCTTTCTGCAACACCAGGAGCTGCCGGGCAACTTGGAAGTGCTAGGAATTACTGAGAATACAAAAATACACCCGTTAATTAAAGCATTTTTAATCCCCTCCCCCCAGCATTTGAAATTCCCAGTAAAGTCTTTTCTGAGACATTTCAGTGGATATCCCATGTTAAGAGAATTCTTCATTTTGGAAGGTTTTGTAAATCTGAAGCCCAAAACAAAGCACAGTAGGGAAATATTTGCTGTTGCTGTTTATCATTGTTTTCCTTTTATCTCCCCCTCCTTCTGTTTCTCCCAACCCCCACAGCTAGTGTCTTATGGAGATGTCATTCTGAGTTGAAATTCTATTAATTGCTTTATGAAACCAAGAAATGCCTTCGGGGGCCAGATAGGTAACATACGTGCAGGGAATAGGGAACTGTATTTAGATCAGTAAATCTATATCTTCCTCAAGAACATTCAGATTAAAGTAAAAAAGCCACACTGTTCCAATCAAATGTAGCAGGTGTCGGAGAGCAGCCAGTTCCCTTCGCGCTACCGCGCACTAAAGAAGCCCATCCGCGCTGTGCTGGTCCCCTGAGCTTTACACTGGGAGCTTTTCAGTGATTCTGTGTGTCTTGTATCCTTGCAATAGAGGTCTCATCTCCACCACGTAAACTTTCTTCTATCATGTTTATATATTCCATCTGCTTAGTTGTCAAACACTGGAAAGGCTGATTTTTTTTACTGTTATTTCTTATTTTATTATTTTTGACTGTCATTGTATTTAAAATTTTCTCTGCCCTCTGTTTCTTAAACAATTGGCCCTCTCTGTCTCTGGAGGGCATCCTGTCGCTGCCTCTGGGTGTCAACAAAGGTCAGGTTGGTCCTTTGCAGGCTGCTCACCGTGAATCCTGTCCCTAACCCGCTAGTCTTACCAGAATGCAGCCCAACCCGGGTGTGGACTTGCCAGACTTGTTACCAGGATGGCTGAGGCTTGGTTCTGAGCTCCCTGTTGCAACGCTTTCTTAAAAAGACTTTCCTTTGGACTCTCCCACGTGGACACATTTCATTCACTGCGTTGCTGTCCATCTCCTATTCTGGATGTCCGCTTGCATCAGGAGAGAAATGTCTTTCCCGAGGTACTGGATGTTAGCTCAGTCTGAGTAGGCTCCCCTTTTTAGATCAGTTAGATGTCAAAACGATTTGAATCTTTCTGTCGTACACACGCTTTTTTGTATTGTTTGTTTGTCTTAACGTCAATGATGTCTTGTTTAAATCCTATTTCTGATTACATAATTTTTAATAAGTCCTGACTCTCTTTATCAAATAAGGATGCTTACACTCACTTCACAGTGCTTGTAGGAAGACTTCCCATTACACTGGGTGGAGGAAGGTGTTTTCAATTAAAAATAAAATGTCTTCCAATTTCCCATAGTAAAGCAGGGCCATAGCTCATCCCATCCCCATTGTTTGGTGTGTGTATCACTTACATTCTGCTAAAGTAGCAAACTCCACATCTTGGGGGCTTAAAACAATCAGTATTTATTTTTTATCCACTTGGGTGAATTGTAGCATGAATGGGGCTTTATTCCGAGAGCTCCTCGCTCGAATGCCGTGTCGCCACTCACTGTGGCAGGAAGCAGGGAAGATAGAGGACCGTGCACCAGGGCTTAAATAACCCTGCTCCCTCCCGAGTGACACCCATCACTTTCACTGAGATTTCGAGGACTGTAGCGAATCACACAGTTACACCTTCCACACCTAACAGATTGTGTGTACTGTGGAGTGGCATTAACGTGAAGGTTTAGTCTCAGTAATAGTGATAAATGTTTTTGGGAAAAAGTACCCAGCACCATGTGGGTGCTATTGTTGAATGTGTTATCTGAAGTTTCAACAATTTGAGGCTGGGTGGGGTGGGTCATGCCTGTAATCCCCGCACTCTGGGAGGCTGAAGTGGGAGGATCACTTGAGCTCAGGAGTTCGAGACCAGCTAAGCAAGAGTGAGACCCCCTCTCTACTAAAAAATAGAAAAACTAGCCAGGCATCATGGTGGGCACCTATAGTGCCAGCTACTAGGGAGGCTGAGGCAGGATCATTGCTTGAGACCAAGAGTTTGAGGTTACTGTGAGCTATGACTCTATAGCACTCTACCGAGGGCAACATAGGGAGACTCTGTCTCAAAAAATAAAAGTTTCAGCAATTTGATGGCAAGAATGTCACAACTGAGGATTAGTAAGCCACTTTCCATTCACATCCAGCTTCCTAACATTCGCTTTATCTATAACTGAAGAGCTGGCCCTGCCAGGAATTATTAATAAAGCTTGCCTTCAGTGACAATGAGTGTATGTCAAAACTGAAAGAGAAAGAGGGAAAAATGAGCATTTAAATGAGCATTTAACCCTCTAGCACTGTAACTCTTAACTCTTTCCAAGGAATGAAAAATATTCCAAGAACTTGATTAAGCCCCTAGGTCTTTTCCATGAAAAGTTTTGTTATAATTTCAAAGAGTTCTAGACCTCTGATGTCCCTTCCTGAAGGACCATGGATTTGATCTTGCAAACGTGAGCCACACAACAGAATGACACGGAAAAGGCTGACACTCAGGGTAGGTTGGGACAGTGAGGCAGGGGTGCCCCTTTAGTTGACCTACTCCGAAGCAGTGTTAGAAATGTTTTATATTTTAGCCCAGGGAATTTGTTTAAGCTGAGTACAAGTGTTCATTTGAACAGAAGCTCAAAAGACCACGTGTTCAATGTAAACCACAGCGACAGCTTCCATGCAGAAGCCTGGTGTAACAAGAAGATGGTAAACTCATGTGACAGATTTTTCAAAGGGTATAAATTTTTGATGCTCCTCCCTTTGAGGGGAGGGGTCTATGTCTTCTTTCCTTGGGTCTGGACAGGCTCTGTGACTGTTTTGACTGAGGGGTACAGCAGAAATTATGCGATTCAAGATTTAAGCCCAGGCCTGAAGACATCGTGAGTTTCCACTTCCTTTTTCTTGGAACACTGCTGGAGGTCAGGGGCTCTGTAGGACATCAGCCGACCCTGAGACCACCACGCTGTGAAGCCCGAGGTGTGTGGATGAGATGCCACACAGAGGGGGACAGAGGTTGAGGAGCACCGGGACTCCATGTGTGAGTGAAGATGTGACATCCAGGTGGGGATCCCCCCACAACACGTGGGCCCGAAACAAACCACCCTGCTGGGCCCTCCTGTTATTTCCCATCTATGAGATTTTGCAAAATAAAAGTATTATTTAAAGCTCCTATTGTATGTATACCATGGACTACTATTCAGTCATAAAAAGATGGAGACCTCACATCTTTTGTGTTTACCTGGATGGAGTTGGACACATTCTTCTTAGTAAAGTATTACAAGAATAGAAAAAAAAATTATACAATGTACTGAATATTAATATGAAACCAATATATAAACAACTATAAACCAACACAAAAGAAAAACTCAAATATAGTCTAGTGAGGGGGAAGAGAGAGGAAGGAAAGGGGAGGGAGGGGGGAGGGTGATTGTGGGGAATGTCTCACCTGATGTGCACAGTGGGAGGTGTTCAGCACTCCCTGGGTGGGGGGCTCAACCACAACTTGAACTTTACCTTAGAAATGAAAACAACGTAACCTAAACATTTTTACCCTCATATTAATATGAAATAAAAAAGCTACCATGTTTTATGCAATACAAGCAGTCCCCAAATTACAAACATCTGACTCACATCAACTCTCTATGAACAGAGGCCTTTACAGGTAATAAGTAAATAGGTACCTACTCCAACTTACAAATTCAACTTAAGAACAAAACCACAGAACCTATCTTGTTCATAACCCAGGGACTGCCTGGTATAGACAGTTAAAACCACCCACCACCATTCCTTCTCTGAAGGAATTTGTGTGTATTCACAGCTTATTCCAGTATCGTATAAATATGGAGAGGAAACTTGGGAATTGTATTAATCACACTGAACATTTGGATTTTGCATAATGAAAGAACACATTCACATCACTCTGGGAAAACGTGAACCGAGCATCTCAGCTCCAGTCATGCCCAGTGATCTGGCCATTAGTCTCAATGCGTCCTCTCCACCGGCTCCAGCTGTGCCATCTCCCCCTAAAGAGTGCCGCTCCACTGTGCTGTCAGTGGCTCAACCGCATTCATCTAGCTTTGTTTATGCCCACAGGGCTTGACCTTGAGGAGACTATGAAAGCCAGGGAACCCTTCCTGTCGTCAAAGGATTCGCTAATATAGTTAAAACAAGGACTGTAAGCCTGATGCAATTAGAGAATAATACTTCACAAAACAAGCGACTTCTAAAATGTGTAAGAGAGAATAATAAGCACTTTGTGTATAAGAATGCAGACAATGAGTGCCATAATAATAATAAAAACAACAGTTAATGCACTTTATAATGTGAATTATAAAGTAATTGGGCTGAAGACCAGATGTGAAATGATTTGAGGAAGTTGAGGACTGAAGTAGCTTTCTAGTTAAAATATTGCACAAGAAATACTCACTTTGGAGGACATATTTAAATTTATTTAGAGTCAAGGTTGATCATCTTTCTTTTAGTTACATGTTTTCTAAAACATTTTCTCTTGCTGTGACAAATGTAGTTAATTTAGCTTAAAGGTTAATAAAAGAGGGAAAAAATTAATTCTTCCAAGTTTCATGTTAAAGTGATTAGTCTGAAATTTTAACAATAGTTATTGTTTTATTAAAATTTCTAAAACCTTGGTGGCTATTGGGTTTCCACCAATCTTAGCACGTTCTACTTAGGCTTACATGATTTGTGGGAGCTCCAGAATATTCTACAAATTAATTCTTCCCTTTCAGCTCCCAAATTATCACTTCCTTTGTTCATTCATTAACTCAACTAATCTTTTCTCTGGTCCCTGCTATTTGCGTGTACTCCACTGGTTGTGCTTGTGTATATGAACTCCAAGTTAAATTATTGTAAAGAACCATTTTCAAGTTAAACACACTCATTAGATATAGCATCTCTGCATTTTTTTCTAAACACAATACTGCCTTTTTTTAGTAGATCGCCCACTGGTAAGACCCAGGCAAGCTAAGGGACCACTAAGACGGTAGCCTCTCTAATGGGGCTTTCTCATTTCACAACTGCGGACACGGATAAGTCACGACATGATTTGCTTCCAGATCAAGCATGCAATGAATTGTTTCCAAAGAATGTCTTGTCAATTGAATTTTAAAAACCGAATAAAAATTTAAATCAAGAACACGAATTATTCTAGGAAAACCCTCTTGTAAATCCTACTGGGAAACAAATCTTCCGTATTGTAAAAAAAGAAAAAGCTCTTTTATTTCACCAGCTCCCCCCCTTTGCTACATGTCTGCAAATGCAGGGGACTTGGTGATGAAACTAAGTGGGGAGCTAGGAAGGTTGTCAGGACAGAAGCTCAGTTGTAGGGGACAACCACCAGAATTCAGCCACAAAGTTATAACTTGATGGTAGCCAAGGTGACTCCATTAACGGTTTGTCCAAAACAGTCTTATTGATGCTCAGCACATTCGAAAGACTGTAGAAATAGCTGGAGAAAGAGCAGCTCCGGGAGCTCATGTCCCAGGCAGGGAGAAGGATACTGAATAGGCAGAGGGAGCAGGCAGTGCAAATCCTCAAGGGAGGAGGGAAAAGGACTACAGTGGGACCACAGCACGACTGCCCAATGGAGCTGAAGGGGGAGGCTACAGTAAGGGTGGCGGGTGCCAGAAAGATGCAAGGAAGGGAGAAGGATGGAGGAATTTTCACAAGAAGAGATGTAATCCTATATGTAGCTTTCAAAAAATGGCTCTGGCTCTCTGTGCAAATGGATGGAGGGGATGAGGACAAAGGCAGAGACGCCAGACCAGAGACCATTGCTGGGGGCTGGAGTCCCATGGGAAGAAGACACGGAGAGTCACGGTCGGTCTTGAGGGCGAGTTTGGGAGTGCCGGAATCACGAAGCTTCCACCCCACGGCCTGGGATGAGGCTGGCCCTGAGCACCCAGCGAAGGACCCCACCCCAGGAGGAGGAGAGGCCAGCGGAGACTGGGAACAGTTCCCAGAAGCCTTTGGACCAGGGTCTTCGGTTACAATGAGGGAGCTCAGGTCCAGGCAGGATGTGTGGTTTCTCCAAGCTGCACAGATGGGGAGAGGCAGAGTTAGGTCAACCCCAACAGATAAGGAAGCAAGAAGATGGCTATGTTAATCAGATGTAAGCATTCCACATTGTATACCAAATGAGCACATCGTACCCCATAAATGCTTTAGAGTACACAGTTATGATTTAATAAGGGAAAAAAATCTTCGACTAAAACAATAAATTAACACACACACACAACCCCCAAGAGCCTGGCCACCAGTGCTGCCCTGCACTGCCCTCCACACTGCCGCCCCTGCCTGATCCGCCCACCTCACCCGTCCTCCTGCTGAACAGGGGGGTCCTGGAAACACACAGTCAACCCAGGCGTTCATCCTCCCACGGTGTAACTTTTAAGCAGTCAAAAACTTTTAAGCTCTACAGCTGGTTTGGGAGAATTATCCCAGCAAATTTTTGTCAAGCTGTATTTGAGGTCAGCAAGTTTCAACGTAAGGCAAAGCAAATTGTTTTTCTATGTGAGAAGGTGACGTTTCTCGCCACCTAACTATTAATAAAATTCTTTTTATTGCTTTGTTAGGCTGTAAATTGATGTAAGTAGGCAGACATGGGTAAGGAAAAAATATTTCTATTGATTGTTCAGAAATAAGACTGCAATAACTTTCCTTTCTTTTATTTGAAATATAGACCAGAACATAATGAAATATAGAATCTGCTGGAAGATAATTCAAAATGAAAAGGGAGATTGAACTCCAGTATAATTTCTTTCTGAAAGAAGTACATTAAATTACACAAAGCACAGCTCTAAAATAAATATGCAGGTCTTTCTCAATATAGGAGCCATTATGGAAGAACTTGTTTACTCCCTCTTAAGTTAACTGTCTTAGACAGTGTTGTACGTACTCGCTGAATTAGATGTTTAGACTCCTACAATTTCATGCTTTCTCATTGCCAGATAATCATTGCTGACATCATTTACCTTTTTTTCCAGAATTTCAAAATAAATTGGATGCATTGGTGGAGATAAGATACAATAACTAACTAAATTCTATTAACCGATTTAGACAATTTGCCATTAAAATTGAATTCCAAATAAAGAGATGCAAATTATTTGTTTCACTAATTTAGAATAGTGTTTCAGCGTCCTGGAGATTTTATTTAAAGATTTTCTTCTGTTTCTTTTACATGACAATTATAATAATGCTCCACAAAGGCCTTTGTCCCCGGGTAGTAGAACGGAGGTAGGTTGGGTGGGGGAGCTAAGGCAGGAATCCCGGCTCTTGACATAGGGCTTGGTCAGTTTCCTTAATCAGGCTGAATTTCAGAATTTCAGTCCCCCCTTTTAAGAAAATCTCAAGATCTTCTAGAGACCTCTTTTAAAAATATTTTTTCCTGTCCAACTCACAGTGTGGTGAGGGCAAAGTCATAGTATTTTTCAACTGAAGATAAAATACTGACAATGACAATTGCTATATTATCCTTCTACCCTGCTGAGGGTAAAAGCAAGATGGATTTTTTTTTTGAGGGCCAAAATATTTTATTTGTAAAATGGCTTTGAAATTATCAGAGATGCTGTAACAGTTATGGGTCTGGCAAGTATAAACTGTGACAGAGGTAACAAGTCCCCAGATGACTTGAAATTCTTGGAAGCCTGTGGGAAGGAGGTGGAAGCAATAACAGGAAGGAAGGATGGAAGCCTTGGAGGGACACACTTGTGTGGGAGTTCTGGGAGCAAATCTAGGAAAAATTACCTGACAGCGCCCAGAACCGACACTGATTCAGCATTCTGCTGCTGGTTACTAAGTGGCAGTTACCCTAAGGTTGGAGCTTTTTTTTTTTTGAATTGACATATAATATTTATAAATTTATGGGGTACAATTGATGGCATGATATATATGTGCATTGTGGAATGATTAAGTCAAGCTGACATTACTATCACCTCACATATTGTTTGTGTGTGTGGTGAGAACATTTAAAATCTCCTTTTTAGCAATTTTAAAATATGCAATGCATTGTTATTAGCTACAGTTAACCGTGCCGGGTAGTACATTGTGAAAACTTATTTTTCTATGAGACTGAAACTTGGTGCCCTTCAAACACATCTGCCAATTTCCCCCACAGCCGGACCCCATCAACCACCACACTAGTCTCCACACTTTGGGTTTGCCTTTTTTAGATTTCACATGTGAGTGTTGTCAAGCAAAGTTGTGTTTTGGTGATGGTTTATTTCACTTAACATAATGCCCTCCTGGTTTGCTGTGTTGCTGCAGCTGGTAGGATTTCCTTCTTGACTAAGGCTGGAGAATATGCTCTGTGTAAGTTAGTAAATTCGTATGCTTCTGGAAACAAGGCCTGCCCATGCTCCTGTGGATGTAGGCAGGAGCCAGGAGCTCCAGGCTGCTCCCATGGCTGAGAGGTGAGGTGAGCCCATGGCAGAGCCGGAAACACAGGCAGCCTCAGCCAGGGGGCCAATGGAGCATGGGCCTGAGAAGTGGGAGCATCTGAGTGCAGGTGAGAGCTGCAGGGAAACAGGTGAGTTGGGAAGGGGCTGGAATTCCCTAAGCAAGCAGGAGGATGCATTTCATTTTCACCAACTATAGACCTCTAGCAAGAGGTCCGACGAGGTCTCCATATTAAACCTCAGCCAGAGGCCAGTGGGAGCTCCAGAGGCGAAGGCCCTTTTCCCACAGCCTCCTATCATTTAGGCTTGAGAAGGAGGAGGCCATGGGGATTTTTTGAGACGTTAGAAGTATCCTTGATGGGAAATTTGAACTTTAAATTAACAGAATATTTACCTAAAAGGCTGAGTTAATCCACTAAATCAGAAGTTCTCCCAGCACACGGAGACTAATATTTCAGGAAACAGTAGGGACTGTAAGCTTCTTATTGCCTGGCAGAGAGCCTCACATACCACAAGCCTAAAACAAATATTTGCTGATATTTTGATAAAATATCTCAAAATGAATTTCTAGATCTAGAAGAAAGCCAGTTAGTTCTGCTCAGCCTGATTCTTTCCTAGCCACAGAGAGGAGCCTTTTTAAGAAACTTTAGTGTTGGTTTCACATATTACACTTTGTGAGGCTATGTCAGGTCACCACCTCATCAGTAAGGAAAGTGCATTTCCTTGTAAAAACTCTTCTCCTTATAGACCAAACGGCCACGTGCCTTATCTGTAGATAATGACTTTGGTAAATAGCTGTCCATTGATGTTTGTATTTATTTACTTTTTCCCTGGGTGTCTCATACCTGATTTCTCCCCAACCTTGAAATATGCAATCTTGCCAATCACGGTGCTCTGTCTACAACAGTTGAAGCAATTTGAAATTTCTAGCTTCTCTCCCTCTCTGTCCAAACTATCAGAGATTAAGATAAGGTACACCTAGTTGCCATGAAGCAGGTGATTTTCAGTCCTGCATGTTAGAATCACCTGGGGATTTCTGGTTCCATACAAAATGAAGAATTATTTCTCCCACATCTTGAAAGGATGATGATGGTATTTTAATGGGGATGGCCTTGAATCTGTAGAATGCTTTGGGAGTATAGACATTTTGACAATATTGATTTTCCTCAGCCATGAACATGGTATGCTCTTCCATTTGTTAATATCTTCTGCTATTCCTTTTCTTAGGGTTTTGTAGTTTTCTTTGTAGAGGTCCTTCACCTTTTTTGTTA
Organism: Perodicticus potto; assembly: GCA_963574655.1. Taxonomy (NCBI): domain Eukaryota; kingdom Metazoa; phylum Chordata; class Mammalia; order Primates; family Lorisidae; genus Perodicticus; species Perodicticus potto. The sequence goes on from CAUYRH010119479.1 coordinate 12,291, forward strand.
GGTATATTCCTAGGTATTTCATTATTTTTAAGCTACTAAGAAGGCAATTGTGTCCTTGATTAGCTTCTCTTCTTGGCTGTTATTGGCATATACAAAGGCTACTGATTTGTGGACATCGATTTTATATCCTGAGACATTAATGTATTTTTTGATCATTTTTAGGAATCTTGTGGTTCACTTGGGGTTCTTTAAGTATAAGATCATTTGTTGGCAAAGAGTGAGAGTTTGACCTCCTCTGCCTCCATTTGGATGCCCTTTATTTCCTTCTCTTGCCTGATTGTATTGGCAAGGACTTCCAGCACTATGTTGAATAGTAATGGTGATAGAGGACAACCTGGTCTGGTTCTAGTTCTAAGTGGAAAAGCTTTCAGTTTCACTCCATTCAGTATAATATTAGCTGTGCATTTGTCAGAGATGGTGTCAATCAGATTAAGAAATGTGCCACCTACGCCCATATGCTTCAGTGTTCTAATTAGAAAAGGATGCTGAATTTTAGCAAATGCTTTTTCTGTGTCTATTGAGAGGATCTTATGGTCTTTGTTTTTGCTTCTGTTGACTTGGTGAATAACATTTATGGACTTGTGTATGTTAAACCAGCCTTGGTCATGATGCATGATTTTTTAAATGTGCAGCTGTAATCTATTGGCTAGGATTTTATTAGAATTTTTACATCTTTATTCATTTGTGAAATTTGTCTGAAGTTCTCCTTTTCAGTTGGGTCTTTTCCTGGTTTTGGCATCTGGGTGATGTTTGCTTCATGGGATGTGTTGGGGGAAGATTCCTTCCTTCTCAATTTTTTGGAATAATTTCTGCAGCATGGGTATAAGCTCTTCTTTGAAGGTTTAACAGAATTCTGGTGTGAAGCCATCTGGACCAGGGCATATTTTGTTGATCTCAGGTCTTGAAATTGGTCTGTGCAAGAGAGCTATTTCTCTTGATTACATCTAGGGAGAGGGTGTGATTCCAATTCTTAGTAATACAACAAAGCCAGGGGTATCTCCCTACCAGACTTTAGGCTATACTACAAGGCCATAGTGATCAAAATAACATGGTATTGGCACAAAAATAGAGACATAGACACTTGGAACCGCATAGAAAACCATGAGATAAAAATAATATCTTATATCCACCTGATATTTGATAAACCAAACATACACTGGGGAAGAGAATCCCTATTCAATGAATGGTGTCGGGAGAGCTGGATAACCACATGTAAAAGACTGAAACTGTTTCACCTCTCAACACTTACAAAAATTGATTCAAGATAGATAAAAGATTTAAACCTAAGACATGAAACCATAAAAATCCTCAAAGAAAAAGTGGGAAAAACACTTGAAGATGTTAACCTGGAAGAAGATTTTATGAAGAAGATTTCTGTGGCAATTGTAACAACAACAAGAATAAACAAATGGGACTTAATTAACCTGAAAAGCTTCTGTACAGCTAAGGAAACAACAACCAAGGTAAACAGACAACTTTCAGAATGGTAAAAGATATTTACATATTATGAATGGGACAAAAGCTTGATAACTAGGATCTACAGAGAACTCAAATTAATCAGCAAAAGAAGACCCAACAATCCCTTACATCACTAGGCAAAAGACATGAATAGAAGAACTTTCTCTAAAGAAGAAGAGTGGCTAGCAAACACTTAAAAAAATGCTCATGGTCTCTAATCATCAAAGAAATGCAAATCAAAACCACCCTGAGATATCACCTAACCCCAGTGAGAATGGCCCACATCACAAAGTTTCAAAGCTGTAGATGCTGGTGTGGATGTGGAGAGAAAGGAACACTTTTACACTGCTGGTGGGGACTGCAAACTAATACAACCTCTTTGGAAGGAAGTACACGGAATCCTCAAAGAACTCAAATTCTACCTCCCATTTGATCCTGCAATCCCATTACTAGGCATCTACCCAGAAGGAAAAAAAAATCCTTTTATCATAAGGACATTTGCACTAGGCTGTTTATCGTAGTTCAATTAACAATCACCAAATTGTGGAAACAGCCTAAAAGCCCACCAACCCAGGAATGGATTAACAAGCTGTGGTATATGTATACCATGGAATATTATTCAGCCATAAAAAGATGGAGACTTTACATGTTTTGTATTAACCTGGATGAAGGTAGAACACATTCTTCTTAGTAAAGCTTCACAAGAATGAAGAAGCAAGAATCCAATG
>CAUYRH010119481.1:0-15143 GCA_963574655.1 Perodicticus potto
GAAAAAGAAAAAAAAAACTTTGAAAATCCTCTCAGGGCCCGAAGAGCGCCCCCCCCCCCCCCCCCCCAAACCTTAAAGAAGAGTATGTTAGTTTGTATTTTAAAAAAAATAAATTTATAAAAATAAAAAACAACAAAAAACACAAAAAAAACACCCAAACCCCCACCGTTACCGGTGGGGGGGGGGGGGGGGGGGGGCACTGAGGGCCCTGAGAGGATTTTCAAAGTTTTTTTTTTCTTTTTCTGGATATCAGGTGTAGAGGAGAGATAAGGGCTTTGAACTCTGATGACCTCTTTTGTTCTCACAAACTCCTGGAGGGGGTACAGAGGTTGTGATAGTCTGGCAATGGAATGCCCAAGGGTACAGCTGGACCTAGTATGGACGGGGATATTGGGTCTGCCTTTTTTCTTCCTCTACCACATGAGGTGGAAGGAAGCGGATGGTGGAGAGGGGAGGTGGCGGGGGTGGGGGTACTGTTTAAGGGAAGAATATGGATGTGGGGGTTGGAGGGCAATGAGAATGGGTGAATGATGGGAAGCTATAGATAGAACAGAGGTATACCATACAGAGGAATTTACCAGGAGTTCTGATGCAGAGAATCAAGGGATTACAGGACGGGGGGGGGGGGGGGTTGAGCGGCGGAGGGGGTTTTGGCCGGTGCGAAGGGGGAGGGCTGTGTCGCGGGGGTGGGGGGGGGTTGAGAGGAGGAGGGGGTTTTGGAAGGTCAGAAGGGGGAGGGCTGTCTACCAGGTGTGGGGGGGGAACAATGGAGATTACAATGGGTCAAGGGAAGCCCGTGTTACCCTTGCAAGGAGAATCTGAGAAGCTTTTGCAAGGCAAACACAGAAAAGGAATGTTTCAGAATAGGAGAAATGTTCGGATGTGGGGAATCTCTGACCATTTCCCTAATTTTTAACAGTAATTATTGAGATCAGTGAGAACTGAAACATCAAAGGTGCCCTGTTCAGGCCACTGTGAGCCATTGTTTAGTTTGTACATAGGCCAAGCAGTATTACAGAAAAAGATGAGGCATTTACGATTAAGGTCAGGATAGAGCTTCAGAGACTTGAGGAGAGTTAAAAGGCAGCTTAAAGGTGAAGAAAGGGGAATCTGTGACTGAGGGGTCCCCATATCAGAAACTGGAGGTAAAAATAATAAATAAATAAATGAGGTTAAAGTGAGAACATAAAGAGAGCCCGCGAGGATGAGGAAGGAGGGGGCTGAGGGCTGGGGTCAGAGAGACCAGGCCTCTGCGTTTAACCTTGAACCAGCCATAAAAAAATGGCCCAGGCCTAGGGAGAACATCCCCAAACACCAGGCACTGGACAGGCAAGTCTGGCCCACCTGGGTTAGGCACAGGGCACTGGAATTTGGGGCCTAGAGCAGGGAGAGGGAAGGGAAGTTTAAAAAGGCACAGAGAGATTATATATGAATTCTTGAGAGGCCCAGAGAGAGAGGGAAAGGGGAAAGAGGAATTAGAGCAAGGATGGGAAGAGAAGTTTTTTAAAAAGTTCAGAAAAGGAGTTCTAGACAAATGTTCCCCTCACCTTTAAATGGATGAATTTTAGGCAGGGTCAGAGAAGTTTCCCATTTCCCTTCATCTCGTCAGAAAGGAATCCCACACGTGGGTTATGGCAGATGGGGATTTAAAGGGTCAGAGGGGCAGGGATCGGTACGTTATTTCCTGGGTGGGACATGCACTTGATTCTCCCCAGGCTGGACAGTATATTCAACCCTATCAGACAGCATCTGCCCAGGCGAAGTTACATTTCTTAGTCTTCTACCTAAGGTAGAAGGTAGTAAATAATAGGTAGTAAAATTTCAGGGAGGGGATGGAAGGCAAATCTTAAGCAGGTGCAGTCTTACAGCAGATAGAATGAATTTCAGAGAAAAATCCCGCCCTGTACTGGGAGTGGGGGAGAAGGAGAGTCAGAAAGTCCATGAATCTGAGGCAGCTTCTAAAGCCTTCCTTTTTAGTTCAGAGCATGCCAAAGCGGGATCGTTTTCTGAGCCCAAACATTGACTACACCAGGGCTTCTCAAACTGTGAACTGCTGGGAATCGTGAATCATGGGGCTCTTATTTTAAGAGTAGATTGATTTCTGGACACGTGGGTCGGGGCCTGAGAGTCTGCATTTCTAACAGGCTCCCAGGGTGTCAGTGCCGCTCGTCAGTGGACCACACTTCGAGTAGCCAAGCCCTAAGCAACCTTCAAACAAGGTCTCTGTCATATTCTTGGTACACAACACAAGGTTTGAACGATGGCCTTCCTGCTGCCATCAGGCTCAGCACTTGCCCTGGAAGCCACATCAGAAAAACAAGAACAAGTGGTTTGAGTAAAAGAGGAGTTTGTTACTTTGCCGACAAAGAAGAGAAAATGGCCTACTCTCTGTCTCGAGAAACCAAATTTCCTGAACATAAGCAGAAACACAGAGCTTTTAAAAGAGAGGGCCTATGGTCCCTCAACTCCAGTTAATGATTCTAATCTTCCCATCTCTGCCGCAGACAAAGCTGTGGCCTCCACCTCCCTCTCAGAGTTTAGCTGAACTATTTCCTGCAACACAAAGAACAAAAGGCATTTCCTTACCCCCCAAAGAGTGGAGGAAGTTATAAAGAGACAGGAAACATTTTTACTGGGTTTTTTTTCCAGACCATTCCTTCTGTGACATACTCTCCACTCTCAGTTTTACCCTTCTGTATCTATGGAAGCAGGAGCAGCTACTGTTACATTCCCATGCCCCCTTTCTTGTGAAAAATGAACAATAACATTTCTCATGGCTAATAAATTCCCCATAGAACCTCATATACTTAGAATGCTTGTTACAATTCAAGTGCACAGACAAATGGGTAACTAGTCCCCTTAGTTACACCTACAGAAACCTCACCAGGCTGACCACAATAGAAAGACCCCCTCCCCACTCCCTGAAATCTGTCAGCCCTGTTTTGTTCACCAGGCAGCAGCCGGCTCCCTACACACACTGGTAGTACCACTTATATTTTGAAAGTCACTCTTTTCCTCACTTACTGTTCACCTTCGCGTTGGAAGGTGAGGTCTGTGATTGCGTGTCTGTCTCAGGCCTCCTCCCTTCAGCCACTCAAGGTCACTATGCCTTGCATTTAAGCATCAAGATGGCTACTGGTCTTCTAGTCAATATAAATTCCAGGCTTGGTGCCTGTAACGCAGGGAGTACAGCGCCAGCCACATGCACCGAGGCTGGCGGGCGGGTTCGAGCCTGGCCCGGGCCTGCTAAAACAATGACAACTGCAACTAAAAAAAAAAAAATAGCCTGGCGTTGTGCCAGGCACCTGTAGTCCCAGCTACTTGGGAGGCTGAGGCAAGAGAATCGCTTAAGCCCAAGAGTTTGAGGTTGCTGTGAGCTGTGACGCCAAGGCACTCTACCAAGGGCAACATAGTAACACTCTATCTCAAAAAATAAAATAAATAAATTATAAATTCCAGTGGGTTGAGGCACCGCCTTATCTAGAGGATTCTGAACCACTCAGGCTCTTCTTCCAGTCATAAACAGTCTGATAACCTGAAGAAGCGAAAAGGCAGAAAGCCAGTGGGAAATACCGTGTTTTCATCCTGGAGCAGTGGTAGGGACTTTCCAGGCAACTGCTTCAGTTACTTTTAACCTCTGTTAGTTTTTAAAATGTTGGAGTCCTCTGGAAATGCGGATTTGCATGAAAACAAACAAGTATCATTCTTCTGTGATGATTTTTATTTTCAAGGAGGAAAAGGGGCTCTAAGACTGAGCAAAGTTTTCCATTTTTGCCCCAAAGCTTAAACCTTCTAGGAAGGCTGTTTAAGAAAGTGCCCACCCTTGACGTTCAGCTTGGGGGTATAAAGCTGGAAGATTTCACTAAGGCAGCTTAGAAACTTCAAACAGTACTTATTAACATTGCAGCAGATGCTATTTACATTTCCTGGCAGCAAGGACTAGGCCTAAGTTAGGATCCTAAAGGAAGTCTTACTATCTTCCTTAAGAAACATTGAATTATACAAGTATCATAGTGTTGAATTGAAAAAAGATTGAGAGACGGGGTATGAGGGACACATACAGGCCTGTTAGATCTCTTTGCTACATTTCTAGCACTCAGAAACATTTAGCAATTCAGAAACATTTTAGAAGTAACCAACAAGAAACCAACTTACACCAGCTTAAGTGAAAACCAAAGAAATTGATTGGCTGGCATTACTGAAAAGTTCATAGAACGTCAGTAATAGTTGGATCAGATTCTCTACAAAGATCAGGTGTTACAAGATCTGTAATTTTGAAATGCTTCAGCACAGACAGCACAGTATCCCATATGTGCTGATGAAGGTCCACTCCTAGAGACGAACTGTAGCTCCGATAGAAACATTACATAAGAAAAGGAACCAGGGCGGCCCCCGTGGCTCAGTGAGTAGGGCACTGGCCCCATATTCCAAAGGTGGCGGGTTCAAACCTGACCCCAGCCAAACTGCAACAACAACAACAAAAATAGCCGGGCATTGTGGTGGGCGCCTGTAATCCCAGCTACTCAGGAGGCTGAGGCAAGAGAATCTCCTAAGCCTAAGAGCTGGAGGTTGCTGTGAGCTATGACATCACAGCACTCTATCGAGGGCGACAAAGCGAAACTCTATCTCTAAAAAAAAAAAGAAAGAAAAGGAAAAGGAACCAGTCAAAGGCAACAACTGTATAATTTTTATTATCCACATCACCATCAACACCAGAGGTTTTAGACAATAAACACAGTGACCGTAAGAAAAGAGTGGCTGGTTAGTGAACCTGATAAATGTTACAAATGGGTTCTCAGTAGTGACATTAAAGCTATTCAAAATATGTGGCTTGGTCAAAGCATCGTTGAAATGCTCCTCTCCCTTGCAAGAACTATGAATAACATCTTTGCAGTATAGCTTTTAGCCAGTCACTGGGTCTCAGTGCTTCATCTCTAACCACTCATGTTTCATGAAGAAACTGTATATGCAAAGTGACCCAAGGAGCCAAGAAACCAAAGAACAAGGCAGAGAAATCCAGTTTGTCAATAGAGGGTTATTTACTGGAGAACCACAGACAGAAGCATAGTCTTGAGAAAGTGTAAGATGTCTACACCACTACCCTCCAGGACTTATATACCATAGGAAAGGGTACTCATTCTCTTTAGGGGATTTACAGGACAAAAGAGGACCTTCCAGGAAAAGACAAGAATCCTATATATAGAATAGCCTATAATTTGTGTGATAACATCAAAGGTTGTTTTGACCTAAGGGCAGGATTTATGGTAAGTAGGTTCCCTTACACAAGAAACAGTAGACAAAGTGGAAGTCTTAGAGGCATTCCTGGAATTGATGCAAATTAGAAGTCAACATGGTACTTTTAACATCCAAGAAGGAGTTACTTTAGTCTCCAAAGTCGTATGTCGAGCTACAAGTTCGGAGAATTTCTGGTGGGATGATACTGACTTGAGATAAAAGAAGCTTGCCTCTGGGATACCATCATCCCTGCCTCAAGTGAATCCATGCCAAGTCTTTGATGTGGCCATAGGACAAACCTCCACACACAGTTTGGTTTGTATACTCAGACTGATGATGTTCTTGAGCACACATCCCCACCCACCCACCAAGTGGACATGAAAAGGTTTATTACTTACATAATTGAATTCTCCAGGGAAAACAGGACAGGCCTCAAGCAGGCTTGAATCTACTTGATAAGGTAACATCTTGGTCCGTTCAGGCTGCTTTAACAAAATATCATGAACTGGGTGGTTTATAAACAATGTATCACCCCGTCCTAGAGGATGAGAAGTCCAAGATGAAAGCACTGGCAGAACCAATTTTCTGCCTAAGGATCAACTTTCTGATTTACAGACAAAGGCTTCTCACTATGTTCTTAAATGACTGGAGGGCCACAGTAACATTTTGGGTCTCCTAGAATCATTGTCAGTTTGGGGAAGGTTGGGGAAAAGGTTACTAGTATAAATTTTCAATAGTGTTCCAGGGTCCTTCCTCATGGAGACCCAGCCTCCCCTTCATTCAATAGGTTCTAGGTTTGCAAACTGGCTCAAGTCTAAGAATTAGGAAATCATACTCCTTATTTGGGGAGTTAGACTTTTGTTCTCTTTACCTGAAACTTTTCTGCTTATACAGATCAAGAATTTAGTAGGCTTCCTATCTATGCCACTTCTGAGAACATCATGATTAATTACTAACTAGCCAACACCATAGATCTGCACGAGTCAGAGTATTCTGATTGCTACTTTGATTCTGATGTCCAATACAATGACTTACCTGCCTTGTCTTTGGTGATTCAGCACCACCAAACAGTTGGCTCCTGTTATCCTGGGTCAGGTTATTCCCTGCATCTAGTTTTCCAGATGAATGGCTGACTTCCACCATAAGGTCTGGTCTACAGAGATGAATGATCACAGAGGACTTCAAAGATGACAGGACTCCCCTCACAAATTTATTTCTCAAAGTTTTGGTGAAACCAGCATTTGTGGGCCCTCCCAGTATAGGTGAGTAGATATTAAATGACAAATTTACTCTAACATTTTAGGATTCCTAAGCCATTTAATCGTTTCCTCTATATCTAAATCAAAGGAGATTGGGCATTTCCAGTTAGCTCGCAGTGGGTCAATTTTTGATCTATGTTTCAGCCAAATAAATTATTGGAGCCTTTTCTAACTCCCCACACTATAACACTAAGTCCAGAGTCTCTGCTTAAAGGGCCCACATCCATAAATTCAGCCTGATCCAAATTTATGTTCCTTCTACCATTATCCCACACTTTCAATAGTCACTTGTACACATGTTCCCTGGATTTCTGCTTGTATAAATTAGAAAACACAAGTACTTCTTCTGGAGTGTAGTGCACCCCCAGTGCAGTGAGTGTCAGGCTCGAATCTAGTTAAAAGTCTGAAAACGAAGATGAGTGTGAGGGTAGGGCCTGAGGAAAGTCACTATCAGTCTTGCAAGATAACTGTCTCAGGGGGAATACATGAGCATTTCCTCAGGGAATGCTGTTGTTACTGCCCTCAGATAGGGGGGCAGCTGCTATGGGCACAGAAGACTCACCAGAATTCAGGGGCTAAGCTTGCCCAGGGTCTTCCCAACATGTCCCTATCCCAACTTACAGGATTCCATTCTTTCCCAGTCAATGACCTCCTAGTAGTCACCCTGTCAGGCTGGAAGGTCAACTTGCCCAGTAATTCAGTCAATCACAGGGTGAGGTCCTGCATTTGATTTGTAGCAATTTCAGCCCTGCAGCTACAGGAAATAGGCTTTCCCCTCACAGCTGTCCAAGGAAAAGAAGCCAAACTCTGTAAAATAATTTAAAGAGGTTTATTCTGAGCCAAATTCAAGGACCATGACCTGTAACCACACCCAAGAAGCCTTGAGCAGGTAGAATCAAGGTGGTGGGGTTACAGTTGGGTTGTATACATTTTAGGGAGACAGTGAAGTCATAAATCAATACCTGGAAAATATACATTAGTTTGGCCCAAAAAGGTGCAACATCTGGAATTGGGAACTTAACAGGTTATAGGTAGATTTAAAGATTCTTTAGTTGACAATTGGCTGAAACAATTAGGCTCTGTCTAAAAGACCAGGAGTCAGTGAAAAGGAATACTTAAGATAAAGGGTCTGTTAATTAGAGACAAAGTATCCGACAGTCAAGTGGATTGTTACAGGACCTGCAGGTAGGACTTGCATAGCCTTAGGCCTGTTAGTGAGTCACCAAAGACATCTCTAAGAAGGTGAGGAGCATGAGGGGGCTCGTCTTATCTCCTTGCTCACGGCTAGCAATTCAAGTTTTAGGGACTCCATTGGCTCCAGTCAGTCAGTTGCTCAGACGGAAGCCTTAAGATTTCATTTTAGTTCACAGAGCCTAGAAGCCCTTAGTTCAATTATGTGGCACCTAGGTTGGAAATTCAATCCGTAAGCTTATTCTTTTCTTTCACTAGTTTACCCACAGACTTTAAGAGCTACCAACCAGTGTCTCTGTATTCCTTGGTTTTCAAAAAAGGCTGAGAAGTATGACGTAAGGAGCTCCTCAGCTCCTTGCTGCTTATAAGTGGTTGACTGGACGTACCCGATACCATTGTTTTGCATCTCTCTAAAACTAGTTCACATCATGGAATATCGGTGCTCTCTTTACTGCTGGAAATAGTCATTAGCATCTTTAAATTAAATCCTTAGAGAGCCAATTTCAAAAACCACAAAACCAACACAGAAAACCTATCTTTAAAATTCTATCCCTCGGAAACCACTCTCAATACTAAAGTTTGTATTAGTCAGGGGTCTCCAGAAAAACAGAACCAAAAGTATATATAGGCATATAGATATGAGAGATTTATCATGGCAATTGACTTATATGATTATGGAGCCCAAGAAGACTATAATGTGGGCGGGGCCTATGGCTCAGTGACTAGGGCGCCGGTCCCATATACTGAGGGTGGTAGGTTCGAACCTGGCCCTGGCCAAACTGCAACAAAAAAATAGCCAGGCGTTGTGGCGGGTGCCTGTAGTCCCAGCTACTCGGGAGGCTGAGGCAAGAGAATCACTTAAGTCTAAGAGCTGGAGGTTGCTATGAGCTGTGACGCCACAGCACTCTACCAAGGGCAACAAAGTGAGCCTTTGTCTCTAAAAAAAAAAAAAGAAAAAGAAGAAGTCTATAATATGCCATCTACAAGCTGAAGAACTAGGAAAGCTGGTGATGTAATTCAGTCCAAGTCAGAAATTCTGAGAACCAGGGGAGTCATTGGTGTACATCCCATCCAAGGCCAAAGGCCAGAGAACCACTCTGCAGTGAGGTTTGGTGTTTGTGTAAGTCCCAGAGTTCAAAGGCCCAAGAACCAAGAGCTCCAATGCCTGAGGGCAAGAAAAGATGGACATTCCAGCTCAAGAACAGAGAATTCACCCTTCTGCATTATTGTTCTATTCAAGCCCACAGATTAGATAATCCCCACTCACATTGGTGAAAGCGTATTTTTACTCAGGCTATTGATCTGTTTTGTTTGTTTGTTGAGACAGAGTCTCACTTTGTCACCCCTGGTGGAGTGCCGTGGCATCATAGCTCACAGAAACCTCAAACTCTTGGGCTCAAGAGATCCTCCTGCCTCAATCTCCTGAGTAGCTGGGACTAGAGGTGCCCTCTATAATGCCCAGCTGTTTTTAGAAATGGGATCTTGCTCTTGCTCAGGCTGATCTTGAATTTCTGATCTCAAGCAATCCACCAGCCTCAGCCTCCCAGAATGCTAGGATTACAGCATGAACCACAATGGGGGTAGGGGGTACAACCTGTGGGTATTCCCAGTGCTTGGCAGAGATGAGAGAACACAAGAAATAAAGACACAAGAGACAAAGTAAGATTAAAAAAGAGTGGGCCCAGGGGACCAGCACCACCAATGTGAGACACAAAGGCCCATGTTTTGGGTTAACTCAGTATTTTTTTTTTTTTTTTTTGAGATAGAGTCTCACTTGGTCACCCTTGGTAGACTACCATGGTGTCTTAGCTCACAGTAACCTCAAATGCAAGCAATTCTCTTGCCTGAGTAGCTGGGACTACAGGCACCCACCACAATGCCCAGCTATTTTTTTTTCTTAGAGACGGGGTCTCACTCTGGCTCAGGCTGGTCTTAAATCTGTGAGCTCAAGCAATCCACCCACCTCAGCCTCCCAAGTGCTGGGATTACAGGCATAAGCCGCCGCACCTGGCCTTAACTCAGTATTTATTCCGTACATTGTCTTCAAATCAGCAAATGAATAATCATGGAGGAAAGCAAAAAAATTGCCCTATACGTTATCCTGTATGGTATTTACTGCTTGAACATAACTAGTTTTTAACAACTTCAGCTAAAGTGCTATTTAACTACTTCTACTCTACTCTATGTCATTTAACTACTTCTACTCTGTTATTTCTAAACTAAAAAACTGGGATGCAGTTACCGAAACAAAGAACAAAGCATAGAAGCAGGATGCAGGCAGAAGGTTTGACCACGCACACAGTTTCCACAGTAGGCAATTAAGTCTCCGGGTCCCCACAGATAGTCTGACACATACCCATACCAGGATCAGGGGAGAAAGAAACTACTGATCTCATCTAACCCCAAGAGATTGTCTCTCTTATCAAGGAGCCAACTTCCCTGCTGTCCCCAGCACCACTCACAAGCCTCATTCAGCCCCTAGAGACCATTGTGCAGGCTCTCTGTGGGGGAAGGGTCAGGCCTGAGTAAGACATTTCTTGTCCTTTTTATCCAAGGCCTGTGCTGTTGTGTTCAACAGACTTTGGGGGCTCCTGATGCACACTGTGGTCTCCCTGCGCACATACTCTCTGAGATATCCACATCTTCTAAATGCACTTTATCCCTTACCTCACAATCCACATTCCCTAATTGCTAAAATATTTCATAAATTCCGATCTAAACAAATGCTTCAAGAGGACGGCTTCCTCTACTCCTCAGTGAGCTCTCCCTCATTTCCACCCACCCCTGGCCATCTACTGATTTAAATGATAATCTCTTCCAGAAACACCCTCACACACACTCACAAATAATGTTTCACCCCTTATCTGAGCATCCCTTAGCCCAGTTAAATTGACACATAAAATTAGCCATCACAAACAAAGAAAGGAGACGGGCCTAAGTTTTCATTGTCATTAGGGGGTGTGGCCAGGGAGAGGGTTCACACAAGGAAAAGGAGCTTGTGCAGTTTGAAGGTCCCTCCACACCAAAGGAAGAAAGAACAAATTCATCTTATATGCTTGCTCAGATGTGTGGGGCAGGAAGGAAAGAAGGAAAAATGAAAGTTATCAAAAAAGTGAAGTTAGACTTTTCATTGAAGACCTAAAAGAAGAGATTTTGAAATTCACAAAGCTAAGAAAACAACAATAGCTAATTCGCTAATTAGCTTCAACAATAGCTAATTGAAGTATTTGGCTCCTGTTTGAAATGAAATGTTTACTTATTAACTGTCTATGTATGCAATAGAATTTACGTGAGTCTTGCTTTTGTTGTAATCCGTAGCTATGTTATAGAGTAGTTAACCTTAACGCACGTACTCATTTTAGGGGCTACAATTACCAGTCAGAAACAACATTCAAGTTTTTACATGACTGAATTGTTTTAGGCGGGTTTGCAAAGACCTCTGTGTTCCTTCATGTCACGTCCTTTCTCAGGCAGCTTCCCTGTAAGTAGTGGCAAAAAAGTTAGCACACTAGCATTTCAGCAACCCCAGCCAGGAACAGGCCTCCTTCCTGACAAACTCAAGACAGCCCTTTTAGGGTTATGTGTCTGAACTGGTGCCAAACCTCTGATGAGCTAGGCCAAGTTCACCTGTTCTTCGTGAGGGTCAGGTTACTCCATGAAAACCATATAACCTTCCACAGAGGAGAATGCAGGCAAAAAAAAAAAAAAAAAATGTTCACTTTGTACCCTTTCCTAGTCAAGAATGAGACTGGAGGCTGCTGCGGTGGCTCGCACCTATAATCCTAGCACTCTGGGAGGCTGGGGCAGGTGGATTGCCTGAGCTCAGGGGTTTGACACCAGCCTAAGCAAGAGCAAGACCCCATCTCTACTGCAGATAAAAAAATGAGCCAGGCATTGTGGTGGGCACCTATAGTCCCAGCTACTTGAGAAGCAAGCGGAGCTCTTGAGAACCAGAGTTTGAGGTTGTTGTGAGTTATGACACCATGGCACTCTACCCAGGGTGACAGAGTGAGATTTTGTCTCTAAAAAAAAAAAAAAAAAGAATGAGACTGGGTCCTCTCCTACTACATATGACTTTGCATTCCAAAGCCACAAGTGCAACATGGAGGACTCACTCATACAAGAAAATATTTTTCAGCCATAATAAGGAATGAAGTGCGGGTAGGAGCTACAACACAGATAAACCTTGAAAACATTAAGTGAAAGAAGCCTGACATAAAAAAGCCATACGCTGTGTGATTCTATTTCTATGAGATGTCTAGAATGGGTGAATCCAGAGACAGAAAGCAGATTAGTGGTTCCAGGCAGGGATGGGTGACAAGGGACAGGTGCAAGTTTTCTTTTCAGAGTGATGAAAACATTCCAGAATTAGTGAGATGGTTGTTTTACCTTGTGAATATACTAAAAACTCACTGAATTGTATGCTTTATGACCAAAAAAGTAATAATAATGAATCTTTTTTGTTTAAAGGCAACAAGTATGACTTTGCACACAGAATGGCTTCTTGCAGAGAGGAATTTGGACTGCACAGCTTTGATCCCTTCTGCCTCAGCGACCAAGATAGCTCCAAAAGGCTCCAGTCACAAATGAGATGGTAATCAGTGGCAGGTTACCTGTCACTGTGAAATCCACCCTGACAAACAAATGTTATTGTTTGTCACTTTTTTTTTTGAGACAGAACCTCAAGCTGTCACCCTGGAGAGTGCCGTGGCATCACAGCTCACAGCAACCTCCAACTCCTGGGCTCAAGAGATTCTCCTGTCTCCGCCTCCCAAGTAGCTGGGACTACAGGCGCCCGCCACAACGCCCGGCCATTTTTTGGTTGCAGCCGTCATTGTTGTTCAGCGGGCCCGGGCTGGGTTCGAACCTGCCAGCTCAAGTGTACGTGGCTGGCGCCTTAGCCCGTTGAGCCACAGTCGCCAAGCCCCATCATAAACTTCTAAATAAATACTTACTAAATGTGTGTTTAATGCCCTGTTGGACCCACATTCCTGAACCATACAAATCAAGGGTAGACAGTCAGTGACGACATGAGTGATCATAAATGGGAAGAATTCTGGAGCTTACAACTCACTCTCCAGAAGAAGAATTTTCACCGTGTACTCCACAAAATATACCTCTCCGTCTGGCTGTACTTTGCCTTGCTCTTTAAAGATCTAAATATTCCAAATCTTTTCTTGAGGACACTGACATGAGCTATTTAGGTAATGCAAGCAGATAAATGGCCCTCACACAGAAAGCATTAAAGCAGAGAGAACAGTCAGTCCAGAGTCCAGAAAAGCCAACACTGGAGTAAAGAAGAACACTCCTCACGAGGTGTGCGGGCTCAGAACTTGGACTTTGGGACCAGATCACCTGGGTTTGAATCATGCTCGGCCGAGTGTGACTTTGAGCAGGTCCTTAACCTCTTCCTGCCTCAATTTCCAGTCTGAGCACTTAGGAGTGGCCCTGACAGTGTTTCAGGTCATTGGTTTGCCAGTGTGTTTAGCTGACTGAACCTTTTCTCAAATTCCTACATGAAGCCCAAATATCTGATAGAAACAAAAATACTGTGATGAGGATTAGAGTTAATGACAAGTGGTCAGAGCGCTGATTAGATAATAAGTGCTCAATAAACATTGGTGGCTATGAATGACAACTGACATTAGTAGTAGTAGTAGTTCTTAAGAGTTCTTAAACTCTTTTTTTTTTTTTTTTTTTTAATTGAGACTGAGCCTCAAGCTGTCACCCTGGAGAGAGTGCCGTGGCATCACAGCTCACAGCAACCTCCAATTCCTGGGCTCAAGCAAGTCTCTTGTCTCCGCCTCCAAATTAGCTGGGACTACAGGCGCCCGGCCACAACGCCCAGCCATGGAGTTGTTTGGCGGGCCTGGGCTGGATTCGAACCCGCCAGCTCAGGTGTAAGTGGCTGGTGCCTTAGCCCGTTGAGCCACAGGCGCCGAGCCTATATCTTAAACTTTTTTCAGCTGTATTCTTCCCAGTTGTCATCTAGCAGTCCTTGAACCTCACAGGTGAAACAGGAAAAGGGGAAAGTTATCAGATAGGAAAGATTTAGGCCACACAGACAGAATTACTGAAGAAACATTATTCACAGAACAAGTGTGAAAATTTCTTTTTATTGGTATTAAAAGGGAATTTTAAGGCTATAAGACCAATTCTTCATTCCTCAGAGGAAGGTGGTCACTGTAATGATGTACTTTGAGCCACGCACTAGTTAACACCTTCCCTCTTCGTTGGGGAGCCATGAAATCTATCATGTTCCCTTAGGAGAGCAGTTTTCAAAGAGAAATTGCTACATTTGTAAAGAACATATTGACCGTGATAGGAAAATTTTATCCATATCTACACAATGATAACAAAATTGGACATGACTAAAAGATTTGGGCAGCCCAATTCTCACAACTCAACCTAGAAACAAATGTCATGATACCCATAAAAATGCCTCATGTGTCACAGGACATGGATGTAAGCCTTTAGCTCATACGCTAGCATGGGTGGCCCTGACGGTGTTTCAGGTCATTGGTTTGCCAGTGTGTTTAGCTGACTGAACCTTTTCTCAAATTCCTACATGAAGCCCAAATATCTGATAGAAACAAAAATACTGCTGAGCCACTCTGAGTTGAGAAGCATAGAATGGCAGTTCTTTCTACCCTATGGTGAGCTCTTTAAAGAATTTTCCAGGCTCTGTAAGGTCATGAGCGCCTAATACCCTCCACCCATAAACTCTGGAAAGAGCAGAGAAAGCAGGGGAGAAGACTGCTGTCACAGAAAAGTCTGTGCAATTATCCCTAAAAGAGTGACCCCCCCCCCCGAAGGAACTTTTTCCAATGATTAAATCATACTAAGTTCTAAACTACAATTAAGTATTGTTAAGTTTTTCCCTTCTAACTGGCGAGTGCTCTTAAGGACTGTCACATCTGCTCCAGGCAAATTGAAGAAACTACATTTTCTCTGTACCTTGCAACGCAGCTTCGTATGCTTGCTAATGTCTCTCTCACCCTAGTAATTCTTTGATGGAGCAGGGGCTGTTCAGAGCATTGTATTTACCAGCACCCCTGGCTTCTACACACTAGATGCCATTAACAGCCTCTGTTTTTGTTTTTGTTGTATAGTTTGAGCCAGCGACTCACTCAATCGCCCTGGGGTTGAGTACCATTGCAAGGTATAGCTCACAGCAACCTCAAACTCTTGGGTTCAAGTGATCCTCTTGCCTCAGACTCCCAAGTAGCTATGACTACAGGCACCTGCCACAAAGCCCAGCTACTTTTAGAGACAGTGTCTCACTCTGGCTCAGGCTGGTCTCAAATTCGTGAGCTCCTTGAATCAATAGTTAATTTTTATACTGTGGGAATTTAATAAAGCTTCCTAAATCTTCATATCCATTTTTAAAATAAAAATTTAAGAGGAATAGCAAGTAATCAAACAACATTGTTTCTAAATAAACCCTATGGTTTTGTT
>CAUYRH010119482.1:0-57031 GCA_963574655.1 Perodicticus potto
TGGTGGGCGCCTGTGGTCCCAGCTACTTGGGAGGCGGAGGCAGGAGACTCGCTTGAACCCAGGAATTGGAGGTTGCTGTGAGCTGTGATGCCACGGCACCCTATCCAGGGTGACAGCTTGAGGCTCTATCTCAAAAAAAAATAAAAAAATAAAAAAAAAATAAAATGTACATACTGAGATATAAGAGGAAAGCAATGGAAATAGGCTACAAGCAGGACGGAAGGGCTCTCGGTTGTTTGGGCCAGTTGGAGGAAGACAGGTGCATTCAATGGGGGTGGTGAGGCCGAGGGCATTGTCCCCGTGTTCCCCCTGCCCGGGTGGACAGAATCAAGGTTTGTACCCTAGTCAGGGGTCCTGCAGGGTTAAGGTCGTTGTGGTCTGGGAAACTCCTTCTCCCAAACCAGTTTCAGCCTTTTCCTCCTGCCAGGGAATTGGCTGTTATCCTGGTAGAATGAGCCCAGAGGGTCCTATTACCAAGGATGTCACTCCCTAGACTGGGGTGGAGAGATGGGCCCTTTGCCTGGTCATGACCTTGGCCCTAATGTCTTCCCCCTTGCCCACCCCAAGCCCATCTGGATCATGTCCAGGTGAAATGGTGCACCCTGCCTGTGTCAGACCCCACTTATGGGAACCATCTGCCTGGGGTGTACATGATGGGACGTGGACTTTCTTCATGCAACTGACATCGTCTCAGGGCAGGCTTTTCTGATTTATCAAATCCTGTGTTCCACCCACGGCTCTAGGCTGCTTCCTTTCCTGAGGACAAAGCCCCAGCAGGCTTGTAAGCACACTTGTAAGCATGTGTGTCCAGACACACCTCAGGGAGGCCCAGCTCCCCATTCCCCCAGCCCAGCACCTGCTGACCCAGCTCCCCAGGATCATCCTATCCCTCAGCCCCTGCCTGGCCATGATAGCCAGTTCAGCAGCTCCCTGGGCTGGGCTAGGCTGGGCTGAGTAGCTTTGGAACCAAGTTGCCTGGTTGGAACCTGATTTTCCAGTTTTTTAACAGCTGTATGACCCTGAGTGAGTCTCTCCACCTTGCCGTACTTGGTTTCCTCATCTGTACAATGGGGGCATTAAAAGGAGTCATGATGTCATGGGCATCGAGAGAGCGCTGGATGGATGCCTTTGAGCTATTTTACTGCCATCAGCATTAGCAGGTGGTTTTCTCTCGTCCTCTCAGCAGCCTGGTCCTCCCCAGGTGCCTTATGACTTAAAGGGCATCCCTTCACAAACAAGATTTAAAATTGTATCAGTTTTGGCTCAGCCTCTGTGGCTCAACGGGCTAAGGCACCGGCCACGTACACCTGAGCTGGTGGGTTCAAATCCAGCCTAGGCCAGTCAAACAACAATGACGGCAGCAACCAAAAAATGGCCGGGCGTTGTGGCGGGCACCTGTAATCCCAGCTACTTGGGAGGCGGAGGCAGGAGACTCGCTTGAGCCCAGGAATTGGAGGTTGCTGTGAGCTGTGATGCCACGCCACTCTATCCAGGGTGACAGCTTGAGACTCTGTCTCAAAAAAAAAAATTGTATCAGTTTTGTAGCTCAGTGGTTAGGGCGCTGGCCACATACACTGAGGCTGGTGGGTTTGAACCCGTCCCGGGCCTGCTAAAAACCAACAATGACAACTGCAACAAAAAAATAGCTAGGCACTGTGGTGGGCACCTGTAGTACAAACTACTTGGGCTGAGGCAAGAAAATCGCTTGAGCCCAAGAGTTGGAGGTTGCTATGAGCTGTGTCACCATGGCACTCTACTGAGGGCAACATAATGAGACTGTGTCTCTAAAAAAAAAAAAATTGTATCAGTTTCCCAGGGCTGATGTCTCAAACTGAGTGGATTAAGACATTGGCCTTGGGAAACTGATACAGAGTTTGATTATTTCCCGGGGCCACTCATCCTCTGACTGTGCTGTGGTGGGGGTGGGGGACCTGCCCCAGGCCTCTGCCCCAGCTTCTGGCAGTTCCTCTGGGCAATGGCAGTGTCACTACTGTCTTCACATGGCGTCCTCCCTGTGTGTGGGCTTGGGACTGAATTTCCCCTCTTCATAAGGACACCATTTGTGTTAGACCCTATTCTGGTGTGATCTCGTGTTCACTTCACTGATTACATCTGCAGTGACCCTGTTTTCAAATAAAGTCAGATTCTGAGCTACTGAGGCTCAGGACTGCAGCACATAAATTGGGGAGGGCACAATTCAACCCATAGCAAAAATTATGTTTTGTGACTACTACATTGGTAGAACATTACATGTTAAAACATTTTCTTTGATATATAAGGTTTCTTCCTCCCTCCCCCAATTTTTAAAGAAATTCAAGCATCTCCACAGGCTCCTAAATGCGCTGCGAACCCTGGCTTGCACTGCCTGGCTCTGGTCGGAGGCAGCCCTGTTGGTGCTATTGTGTCCCCAGCCCCGTCAGCTGGGGGCTGCTCCCAGCATCACCCCAGTGCATTTCCGTGTTTTATTTCCCAGGACATAGATCTGCTGTGGTTTGAGGCTTCACAACATCTACTTTTATTGTCATTTTTAGAAAAGCTTCTCAGGGAGAGAAGCCTAATCATATATTATTTGAAAATAGAAAGTGCTGTGCAAATGCTAGGTCCAGTATAATAATAGTGACACCAAGTAATTCTGTTTTGAACAAGTTGAACTTGTTAAATCAGACAGATGCCATCTGCACTATTTAAAGCCCATGCTAGCGATATGTTTTATGCAGAAACGCTTATGGTAGGAAAATTGCTGAATCTCCCAGAAAATAAAGTGTTTTGCTATATAGCTGAGCTTATGAGCTTCCTCTGGGACATGGGATGGATGCTGTAAATAGGGAGCAAAAGCACATTAAACCTGTATTGAGCAACTATTGTATGCTGAGCGCTTGACATTCAGCCTCATCTCTAATCCTCACAAGACTCCATTATTCATATTTTGTAGGAGTTACAACCTAAGTTCAGAGAGGTTAGGTAACTTATCCAAGGCCACACAGCTGTGAAGAGAGTCAGCATTTGAATCCAGGACCTCTGACGTCAAGGCTGTCACTCTTTCCAATAAACCTCTGAATGACAAGGAGAAGCAGTGACCCAGGGCTTGAAAATCAAGGGCATCCCTTGATTTCTTCCTCTCCTATGAGAGCAGCAGAATGAAAACTTGGCCTTCAGAGAGAGGAAGATTGTTGGAGAAAAGAACTTCCTGATACAAGGGGCAGCCAGGAGAGCCTCCTAGGCTCTGTGATGTGTTAAAACCCGTCTTCCCTCCGTGCTGCAGATGGCAATTCCTATTCCTTTCCTTGCTGTAAAAAATCACCGTGAATCTGGTGGCCTAAGCAACAGGAATGTGTTTTCCCACAGCTTTGGAGGCTGGAAGTCTGAAATTCACCCATGTCGGAGGGGCCGTGTTCCTTCCATGGGCTCTGGCAGAGAATCCCTTCTCTCTCTTCCCGTGTCTTCGGTTGCTGGCAGTGTTTGGCATTCTGTGGCTCATGGACACGTCACTCCAGGGTCTGCCTCTGTCATCTCATGGCTTTCTTATAAGGACCCTGGTTATTGGATTTAGTATCAGCCTCATGTGATATGACCTCATCTTAACCAATTACATCTGCAAATGTGACTTTCCAAATAAGGTCACATTCTCAGGTTCCAGGTGGACATGGATTTTGGGAACTGCCATTCTGTAGTAGTGGAGTCCCTGAGCCTGTGGCTCTTGCTGGGCAGTGCCAGGCGCCACATATGAAAGCCGTGTTCCTGTCCTCAGACTCAGGCTCCAGCTGGGGTTTCAGGGCAGCCACTTGCAACCACAACCCGCGTGTGGGGGGTTCAGAGAAAGGATCTGGCTCCTGCAGGCCAGATGGAGAGGTGCCATCAGGAAGGGGCTCGAAGTCTCCAGTGACCTGGAAGGACCTCCAGGCTTGTCCCTGACATAGGTTGTGTGTGCCCTGGGATCTCTGGTGAGTACCCCAACCCTGTCCTGCTGTCAGCCGGGAGCCCAGAGCCTTGCCTCGGCTACCCCTGTAGGCCACCAACCCTGACCCAGCTTCACCGGATGCTTCCCAGTGGCCTCTACACTATGGCCACCTCCTCTGGTCATCTGGACTCTCATTCCTGTCAGAGGAGTGGCCATCCCGTCTCCATAGGTTGGTGTGGAAAGCAGTTGCCCACTCTTCGTTGGGAACTGATTTCACAGCTCAGGGGACATCAGTCAGCAAGTTCCTTCTCTGGTCTAGCCCAGGCGTTCTCGGCCAGTGAACAGTGCTGCGTGAGGGGCGAAACCGTCTTAAATATCGTGGTGGCGGTGGCGTGTGGCCCTCCGTAGGGCTGTAGAGTGTGAACAGATGTGGTGGATGTGTGGTGCTAACATTTCGTGGGGGGTGGGGGGGTGCGTCGCGGGGAAAAATGTCCAGAAACCGTCCTGGGGTGAGGTGAGCCAGGATGAAAAAAGTTTGAGACGCCTGATCCAACCCAAACCCTTCTGGGGCTGGTGCCACACACATGGCGCGCTTTGTACCTTTCCTCATTCAGCCCGCACAACTCGGGAGGTAGCTGCAGTTAATGACAAGAAGGCTGAGCGTAGACAGACTGAGTAACTTGGCAGGGTCGCACAGCTCACAGGGCTGAGCGTCACTCCCTCTCAGGTATCGCTGTAAACTGAAGCAAGGTGGCGTGAAGACCAAAGAGAAATATTCCTGCTTCCTTTTGCTTGAGGACTTTTTGAGCAAAAGCAGCACATGCGTTTAAGTCTCTTCTCATTCTTACTTATACATGAGGCTGTTGTAGGTTGAATTGTTTCCCCATCCTAACCCCCAGGGCCTGTGACAGTGACCTCATTTGGATATAGGGTCTTTACAGATGTAAACAGATTAAGATAAGGCCATACTAGGTTAGGGCAGGCCATAGTCAAGTGCAGGTGTCCTTAAAAAGAGAGGCGATTTGGACGCAGACACACACGGGGAAGAAGGCCATGAGAAGGTGGGGACAGAGACTGGGATTGCACAGCTACAAACCAAGGACATCAGAGACTGTCACTGCCACCAGGAGCAGGGAGAGGCGAGGGAAGAGTCCCCCTCATAGCCTCAGAAGGAACCAGCCCTGCCGACCCTTCGCTTTGTGATTTCCAGCCTCCAAAACTGTGAGAGGATAAATGTGTGTTGTTTTAAGCCACCCAGTGTGTGGTAATTTGTGACAGTGACCTACGGAAACTGATACAAATGCTGTGCCATTTTCCACTTTAGGAGTCCACTGTTCATTTGTTTTTGCCAAAGCTGGCACTGGGGCACTGAGCCAGAGCGCTTGAGAACGGGCTGGGCTGTGCGTGTGTGGCGTGCATGTGGGGGTGAGCGTGTGTGTTTGGGGGCTCACTCCTCCCTCCTGTCATCTGCCTTTTGTCTCCCATTTCCCCACCTCCACCTCTGCCTCATCCCTCTGGGGATGGGGCCACTTGTCCCTTCCTATCTTTATGGATATTGAAGGGCGGAAGTAGGGTGGCTGGGAGGGCAGGTGGGCGCCGAGGGTTCCCACTGTGCCTTCTCTGGCAGGCAGCTCACCCAGCCCAGAGAGGATGGGAGATGCGGTTGGCAGACCCAAGCAGAGCCCAGGTTGGAGAAATCCTTTATTTAATTCCCATTATAAGTGGCAATAAAGAGCCAGTACCTTGTATAGGGATAAATGGAGCTTAAACTGGGCCAGCACAGCCAGGGGGTGAGGTGGGATCAAAGGAAATGGGATTAATGTGTTAAAAAAAGGCAAGCAGCTTCCCGGAGAGAGGCCCCCAGGGCTGTCCTGGCACAGAGAAACTCAGCCAGCAGAGTGGAATTTATCTCCATAGAAGTTTTTGCAATGAGATAAATACAGCATATGATGTCTAATAAACTTCCCTGAGAGTTGAGTAGTAATCAACACAAGGAAATAAATTCTCCAAAATAAAAGCAACGCCAGTGGTATTGGTAAGGTGGGGAGCCGTGATGGTGGTGGTAGTCAGCTTACTTAAGATGCTGAAGTATTCCTTCTCTGGAAGCCAATGATAATTTACTAGAGTTTTAATATTTGGCAAGTCCCCACAGGCTTCTGTGGGTGGAATTTATTTTAGCATGAAACAGCCCCTTGGGAGGAAATAGAGAAACAGACTCGGGGCAGCCAGCCCTGCCTGGGAAAATAGCCTTTGTCACCTGGTAGGGGGTGGTCCCTGGACAGATACTGTTTGAACTCTTGAATAGGATTCTTCTGCATGCAGCAGCCCCAGGCGCTGCCCTGTCACACGCGTAGCACGTGTAGACACGCTGACACGCACAGATAACAGGCATGCATATGGACACGGACATGGGGGTACACGTGCAGGCACCCCTGTATAGATATGGGCATGCATGCAGATATGGACACGTGTGCAGATGTGGACAGGTGCAGATAGGGGCACGTGTGCCGACACACCGACAGGCACAGATACAGGCCCGTATGCAGGTACGGACACGTGTGCAGATGTGGGCATGCATGCAGACGTATCCTCTACCTGCAGATATCAGCTTTCCTGTATGTGTGCAAACGCCTGTACATTGGGGGGGGCAGGCAGCCAGCTCCACCTCCCTGCCCTTCTATCCACTCGGGGCAGGGCCTGGTGCTTGGAACACTGCAGGACCTGCTGCCTGTGCCCTCTGGTTTTACTCCCAGGAGCCCCCCTGGGGAGGTCCCCGGGCAGGTGCTGAGGCTCACCTCTGGCCTCTCCCTGCCCAGGCTGCCCCCTGGGGCCGGCCTCATGGAGCGGATCCAGGCAATTGCGCAGAATGTCTCAGACATCGCGGTGAAGGTGGACCAGATCCTGCGGCACAGCCTGCTTCTGCACAGCAAGGGTAGGTGCCCTGCGGATGGGGTGCCCCAAGCCCCAGGAATCCAGTGGACTTGGCATTGGGTGGGCCCTGGGGAGGCCGAACATTTGGGGCCCCAGCCTCTCCCTGCAGCAGCTCTCCTGGCTCTCTGGGCCCCACTGTTGGCAGGGGGCCTTGTAGTTCACCCCACCCAGACCTGGAAGGAAATACTGAAGACAGAGAGGGTCCCCTGGAAGCCCCTGGTTTCCCATGATGTGGGAGTTGCAAACTTCATCTCCCCCCTTTTTGGAAGAAGTTGGGGATGCGTTTGGGTGGGTGTATGAGGTCTGTTCACACCAGCTCCTTGCTGGTTCTGAGCCCTCTAAGGAGGCTGGGGACATGGAGGAGGGCAGCCCAGGCCTGGGGACCCCCTTGCAGGTGGGTGGTGCAGCTAACAGGCTTTCAGGTGAGAAAAGTCAGGCGGACGGTCATGTGGGCCGCTGCCCACCTCCACCCAGGCCAGTCGGCTCCTCATGCCTCTCCCTGAGCTCTTCCTGGACCCGGTCAGCGAGTTGTCCTCTCCCTGCAGTGTCAGAAAGCCGGCGGGACGAGTGTGAAGCACCCAGCGACCCCAAGTTCCCTGACTGCTCGGGGAAGGTGGAGGTGAGGCCTGGGTCAGAGGGTTGGGCTGGGGTGGCTGGGATACCCGCTGGGTAGGGCCTCTCTGCCTCGGCCCTGGCCCCTGGCCCAGGTACTAGGTGGCAGAGCCTCAGGGCAATAGCTTCTCTGCTTAGCCCATCAACCGAGATTCCCAAAGGTGAGCCATCTCTCGGGGCCAGAAGTGCCTTTTTATAGCAGATGAACCATTAAGTATCCACATGCCACCACCACCAGCACCTGATTCCCAGCAGACTCAGGAGAGGTGTGGACTCCGGCCCCTGTCCTCATTCCTCCTGGCCCAGTCAGCAGCTGGACAGAGCCTTCCTGGCCCACCATAGGGACCCTCTGGCTGCATGAAGGTCCCTGTGGGAGTCAGCTCCTCTTTGGTCCTGGACACCCCATGGGGTGGGTGGTGGTGTTGCAGACCCTTCCTGGGTGGCCATCTGGGGACCACTGTGAGTGGGTCCTGTCCTGGCCCCAGCCTTTGCCCCACTGGAGGCTGTCCCCTGACCTTGACTCTAACTGAATCCTGCTCAGGGTGGGGGAAATGGAGAACAAAGGAAGAGGGAGATAAGCCCTATGGCTATGCCTTCAGCTCTTTGCCCCAGAGCCCTGGCCTGGCCCTGCCTTCTGGGGGCCTCTTCGATGGTGGTTTTGCCCCTGTTTTCTCTGGGACTCTTGGGGACCAGGGCAGAGGCCGCATCCTGGCTCTCCACTCGGCTCTGGCCCTGGCTGCTGCATCTTTAGGGTGGACCGCACAGGTGCTGTCCTGGGGCACCTCAGGGCCCTGGGGACTCCCATGCAGAGGGGGCCTGCTGGGGTGTGGGTGGGGCTGTCGCCGGCTCTCCTGCCCAGGCCTGGCCTCTCTGCAGTGGATGCGTGCCCGCTGGACCTCTGACCCCTGCTACGCCTTCTTTGGGGTGGACGGCACCGAGTGCTCCTTCCTCATCTACCTCAGTGAGGTTGAGTGGTTCTGCCCCCCGCTGCCCTGGAGAAACCGGACGGCTGCCCAGGTGGCCCCCAATCCCCTCCCCAAAGTCCAGGTAAGCCTGGGGTTGGTGGGCTAGTAAGGGACTGGAGGCCAGGCTGGCTAGCCTCCCCTGGCGGGATGTCCTCAAAGGCAGTGGGAAAAAGCCTGTGTCCTGGGTGGCATGAAACCGGCCAGCTCTGCCAGGTGGCTGGGCAGGTCCCAGCCTGTCCTGCCCAACAGACAGGAGGCCAGCCTGGTAGCGCTCACCCTGCCTTCTGCAGATACTGCCAAACTAGGCCTCCTCAAGGGGCCCGGGGTCCTGGAGGCAGCCCCTAATGACTAGAATAATAGTAACACTAGCTGTCAGTGTGGAGGGCTTTCTGTGTGTCTCTTTATTTGTACTTCAATCTCCCAGCCATCCACGCATGATCATATTCAACAGAGAAGTTGTCTGAGGTTGGAGGGTTGAATTAACCCGGTTGAGGCTCTGACCACTGCCCTCACTGCCACCTTGTGGTGGCGGAGTGGCCTGGGGACTGCCACAGCTGGCTACCTCCCTGGAAGGGCTCGGGGCAGGGGGTTAGTTGGAGCTGGGTTAGAGGGTGGGTGTTGCAAGGGTGAGAGTGGGGCTTCTTGACCTTGGGTGCTGGTGGGCCCCTTAGGAAGTGCAAGAGTTGGTGGAGCAGGCCCTGGCCTCACGCAGGCCGGTGGGGATGGGGGTGGCACAGCCGCGGGTCTCAGGGCTGGGAGAGCTGAGGTCTAGACCCCTCCAGGCAGTTTTCCGGACCAACCTGTCCCACCTCCTGGAGCTAATGGGCAGCGGGAAGGAGTCCCTAATCTTCATGAAGAAGCGAACCAAGCGGCTCACAACCCAGTGGGCCCTGGCCGCCCAGCGCCTGGCACAGAAGCTGGGGGACTCTCGGAGGGACCAGAAGCAGGTGTGTGGTCCCCTCTGCACTCAGGGAACTTGGGCAGTGTGCTTGGGGGACAGGGGTGGGGATGGCAGAGTCAGAAAAGATGCCTGTGGTGGCTCCTGGCTTTTCAAGGTTGGGCAGAAGGACAAGACCCCCGAGGGGTCTTGCCTTCTGTGGACGTCTGGTGCTTGTCAGGCTGCAAAGTCGTACATTTGCCTGGCAGGTGGGGAATGATGTGGCCTGTTTGGGGAGATTTGTTGGCTTGTCCATCCCTCCCTCCCTCCATTCATCCGATAGATACGGTGTTTACCCGACTCTCACGTCACCCTTTTATTTCTTTCAGAGTCCTTATCATTTCATGACATTGTGTCTTGTCTGTGTTTGCTGTTGTCACCTCTCCCGACTGGAGCATAGCTCCGTAAGGGCAGGCATCTGACTGTCTTTTTCATCTGTATCCTCATTGCCCCTCATGATCACTCTGCTGCCAGAAAGCGCCTGTGCAGGCCCAGCCTGGAGTCAGTGTCTGCTGCTGACTGGTGTCCCCGGCCAGTGCCCAGGGCAGGTCTGAGTGGCTGCCCCTCTGTGCTGACCCTGTGTCTCACTGACCCAGATCCTGGTCCACATCGGCTTCCTGACAGAGGAGTCTGGGGACGTGTTCAGCCCGCGGGTTCTGAAGGGCGGGCCCCTGGGGGAGATGGTGCAGTGGGCGGACATCCTGGCCACGCTGTTCATCCTGGGCCACGGTCTGCGGGTCACAGTCTCCTTGAAGGAGCTGCAGAGGTGAGTGCTGGGGAAAGACGCTCACCACGAGCGGGGGGGCAGGGAAGGGATGAAGGGGAACCCTCGAGCCCCTGCTCTACATGACCCTGGGAGGCTGCTGGTGCTCTGTGGGCTGCTGTTGTTCCTCATTCCCTCCGCTGCCCTGTCCCACCTCCTCCACACTGACACCTGTTGGTGCCTGGGATGCCCCAAGGAGGCGAGTTTGCATAGTATTGTTCAGACAGGGTCCCCTTCTCTGTTTCTGCTCAGGGGATGACTCATTCTGGCTTGTGGAGTCGAGCCACATGGGGCCCTCTGTTTCCCTGCCGTCCTGGGGTCCCTCTGTGCCCCTGACGTCCTGGGGTCCCTCTGTTTCTCTGCCGTCCTGGGGTCCCTCTATGCCCCCGCTGTCCTGGGGTCCCTCTGTGTCCTGATGTCCTGGGGTCCCTCTGTGTCCCTGCCGTCCTAGGGTCCCTCTGTGCCCCTGCCGTCCTGGAGTCCCTCTGTGTCCTGATGTCCTGAGGTCCCTCTGTGTCCCTGCCATCCTGGGGTCCCTCTGTGTCCTGATGCCCTAGGGTTCCTCTGTGTCCATGACGTCCTGGGGTCTCTCTGTGTCCCTGCCGTCCTGGGGTCCCTCTGTGCCCCCGCCATCCTGGGGTCCCTCTGTGTCCTGATGTCCTGGGGTCCCTCTGTGTCCCTGCCATCCTGGGGTCCCTCTGTGTCCTGATGTCCTAGGGTTCCTCTGTGTCCATGACGTCCAGGGGTCTCTGTGTGTCCCTGACGTCCTGGGGTCCCTCTGTGCCCCTGCCGTCCTGGGGTCCCTCTGTGTCCTGATGTCCTGGGGTCCCTCTGTTTCTCTGCTGTCCTGGGGTCCCTCTGTTTTCCTGCCATCCTGGGGTCCCTCTGTTTCCCTGCTGTCTTGGGGTCCCTCTGTTTTCCTGCAGTCCTGGGGTCCCTCTGTGTCCCTGACATCCTGGGGTCCCCCTGTGCCCTGCTGTCCTGGGGACTTGACTTCTTTTCTGGAAGCAGCCTCCTTCCTGGGTCTCTTCTGGGGTCTTAGGACCTGGAGGGTAGTGAGTGGGCAGACCACTCTAACACTAGGCTTTGGGGGTCCCTCTGGTGTTGCTGGAGGTGGAAGAGTGGTGATTAGAGGCTCCCTGGGGTGCTCAGGGGAGAGTGGGGCTGAGGCCCAGCGTGCAGGACTGTTGAGGGCGTAGGAGTGTGTGTGGGTGTGCATGAGGTTTGGTTTATTTTTAACTCTGTATCTGTGGGATATAGAAACACGTAAGACTTTTCCTCCTTCATCTATTAATATTTATTATATAATATTTGGTACATACAAAGCTATATGCAAACTGTGCTATGAAGCACAAGAATAAAATGATCTCTGCACGTTCAACATCCCACTTACGATCTCCAATGACAGACCCCTGGATCTGCCTGGGCTGAGCCTCCCCCAACCCATCTCTCTGCCACCTCCCCAGAGAAGCCTGTAAATGGAATTTTGTGTATATAATTCCTTTGCTTTAAAAAAAATTAGCTATGTATTCATAAAATTTATATGGGTTAGCTTAGTTTAGTTTTTTTAAATTTCAGGTTAATGTTAGGGTACAAAAAATTAGGTTACAGTGTTTGCATTTGTTAGGTAGTGTCCCTTTTGTAGTTGTGTCCTGTGCCCAAGAGATGTGCCATATACTAATTTTTGTTCTGATCTTTGGAAGATTGGCACGTGCTGTCTGTCTTTCCAGACTTACTTTTTTCAAACTCACCGTATTTCAGACTCACCCATGTTGCTGCATGTAGCTGTGGTTTGTTCATTTTCATTGCTATATAATATTCCATCATGTCAATGCCATAATTGTTTATCATTTTTCCTGTCTGTAGATATTCTTCATGTTTTTAAAAAAGATTTTGAATGATGCTATAGTGGCCATTCTTGTATGTATCACCTGTGTTCCTGTGTAAGTTTCTGTGGGTATGGAATCAGGCACATAATTGTTGGGAATTAAGGTGTGTGAAAATTCAACTTTATGAGACAATGCCAAGTTGTTTTCTAAAGTGATTGCACCAGTTCACACTCCTGCTGGTGTGTGGGTCCCCCTGAGGCCACATTCTCACCTACACTGGGGGTTATCAGATATCCTGATTGAGGGTTTGAGTGGTTTCAGGTAATGGGGCTAAGCATCCAGTCATGTCACGCTGTTCTGTCACCTTGATGCAATGCCCGTGTCCTTTGCCCATCTTTCTGTTGAGTTATCATTTCCATGTTGAATTGTAAGAGTTCTTTATATAGGCTCGGTGCCTGTGGCTCAACAGGCTAAGGCGCCAGCCACGTACACCTGAGCTGGCAGGTTCGAATCCGGCCCCGGCCCGCCAATCAAAAATGTCGGCTGCAACCAAAAAATGGCCGGGCGTTGTGGCGGGCACCTGTGGTCCCAGCTACTTGGGAGGCAGAGGCAGGAGACTCGCTTGAGCCCAGGAATTGGAGGTTGCTGTGAGCTGTGATGTCATAGCACTCTATCCAGGGTAACAGCTTGAGGCTCTGTCTCAAAAAACAAACAAACAAACAAACAAAATAGCCAGGCATTGTGGTGGGCACCTGTAGTCCCAGCTACTTGGGAGCCTGAGGCAAGAGAATCACCTTAGCCCAAGAGCTGGAAGTTGCTGTGAGCTGTGATGCCACAGCACTTTACCAAGGGCAACAGAGTAAGACTCTGTCTCTAAAAAAAAAAAAAAAAAAGAGTTCTTTATATATTATGAATATAAATCCTATGTGTTAAAAAGTCTCCTAATTTGTGGCTTGTCTTTTTAATTTAAATTTGTTACGGTGTTTTGTTTTGTTTTTTTTTTGAGAAAGAGAAGTTCTTAATTTTAATGTAATCAAAGTTAGTGGTCTTTCTCTATGGTTAGTCATGTTGTGCTTGGTGGAATTCTATTCCTCTTTTCCATTGGCTTTTTAAAAAGTTTTTTTTTTTTTTGAGACAGAGCCTCAAGCTGTCACCTTGGATAGAGTGCTGTGCCATCACAGCTCACAGCAACCTCCAATTCCTGGGCTCAAACGAGTCTCTTGCCTCCGCCTCCCAAGTAGCTAGGACTACAGGCGCCCGCCACAACGCCCAGCCGTTTTTTGGTTATAGCCATCATTGTTGTTTGGCGGCCCGGGCTGGATTTGAACCCACCAGCTCGGTGGTGTATGTGGCTGGCGCCTTAGCCCGTTGAGCCACAGACGCTGAGCCTTAAAAAAGTTTTTATTGGCTCAGCGCCTGTGGCTTAACGGGCTAAAGCACCAGCCATGTACATCTGAGCTGGTGGATTCGAATCCAGCCCAGGCCCACCAAACAGCGATGGCTGGAACCAAAAAAAAAAAAAAAAATGGCTGGTCATTGTGGCGGGTGCCTGTAGTCCCAGCTACTCGGGAGGCGGAGGCAGGACACTCGCTTGAGCCCAGGAATTGGAGGTTGCTGTGAGCTGTGATGTCACAGCACTCTATCCAGGGTGACAGCTTGAGGCTCTGTCTCAAAAAGAAATAAAAATAAAAATTAAAAAAGTTTTTATTTATTTATTTTTTTATTGTTGGGGATTCATTGAGGGTAAAAGAAACCATGTTACACTGATCGCATTTGTTGGGTAAAGTCCCTCTTACAATTGTGTTTTGCCCCCAAAAGGTGTGGCACATACCAAGACCCCACCCCCCTCGCTCCTTCCCTCTCTCTGCTCTTCCTTTCCTCACCCCTCCCTCCTTCTTTCTCTCTCTGCTCTCCCCTTAAAAAAAAAAAAAAAGTTTTTATTGATGCATAATATTTGTTTATAGTATTTGGTACATGTGATAGTTTGTTGCATCACAGAGTATGTTATGATCAAGTCAGGGACTTAGTATTTAGGTCACCACGAGTGTTTATCATCTCTGTACACTTTAAGAGCATTTTAAGTCCTTTATTTTAGCTATTTTGAAATGTGTACTACACCATTGTTATCCATAGGTCCTTCTACTCTGCTAAGAAACATTAGAATTTGTACTATTAACCAACCTCTCTCCGGCCCCCACATTTGATGAGATTGTTCCTCCGGGTGTAACTAAGCAAGGCCTCGGCGTTGTTTGCTTGTGAATAACACTTCTTCCTCAGCCCTTAACTTATTCTCCAGTGGTTTTCATGCGGAAATGTCAGGCCCCTCTAGAGCCTGCCCACTGTCTTGCAGGTCTGTTTAGTTGTCTCTCTTTCCGAGGGCGCGTTCCTCCTGGCCGGCATTAGAAGAGCAGGGTACGATGGGGATGGAGGAACTGTCAGCAATCCTAGAGGCCTAGGGCCCAGAGAGCCCCAGTCCTGGGGAGCTACCCAGCCTCTGCAGTTCTTTCCTGCAGCTCAGCCTGCCCCTGGACTGAAGGAGAGGAGGCAGTGTCTGGGTTATGCTGCTTAGGAGGCCACTAAACTGCCTAGTGGCTTGAAAGTTTTCATCTTCATTTCCATGCTGGAGTATTCTTTAGGTCTATCTCTAAGTGCATCATCTCACTTATCTCTTTAGGTTCAATATAGACAACAAAGTCTCCAGTGGGGAGCAGCACGAGTAGGTGAGGACATAGAACAGGGGCAGGTTGGTGACAGGGCTTAACCAGGAGGCTGCATGCTTGTGGCAATTTGGGGGAGTATGGTCCAGGTGGGGAGCATTTTCTAGGGGAGGAGGTGCCCACTTTGAGGTCGCAGAGCACAGAACTGTAAGGAACAGGCTGGGAGCTGTCCCCAAGGGCCGGTACTGAACCCCAGACACACTCCCAAAGCTGGGAGAGGGAGACAGCATGCCTCTCACTCCGGCTCTGGCCGTCAGCTCCAGCTGTTTGCATTGTGCAGGCCACTTCAGGGCTGAGGTGTGCCCACCTGCCAGCCACACCTCGCTGTCCAAACAGAGAGCTCAGTAGGTGCATTGGCGTTGTGGAGCAGAGCGCTACAGGGACAGCTAGCATCTGCAAATAATGCAAAGAGGCAATCTTTCCGGGCCCTGCCGACTTCCTACAGGAAAGACAGGCATGAGGTCGGGGCAGAAGAAAAGGTTTCTGCTGGGTGGCACAGCCAGTGTCTGTTGCTAACCATGGGCCACACCTGCTTCAGGCAGAGCACCAAGGGAGAGTCTGGTGGCCCTTGACTCGGGGTTCCTCAGAGACCCCAAGATGCAGTGGGAGGAATTCTGAGAGGGGCCTGTCCAGAGCCCCTCCTCCTGGGCTCTGCCACACGTGAAGTGCCTTGTGAGTATAGAACATCCTTCTGTCAAGATCATGGCTCTTCACTCTGCTGTGAGGTTAGGTGAAGTCAGGTTTACCAAGTCACAGCACTCAGCTTGGTTCCTCCCTCTGACTGTGTAAGAGCTGGGGGCAGGGACGTGAGGATGTCCTCCTTTTATGCACCCTCGGGGAATAGGAAGGCTTCTCCCACGCATTTATGACAGCCCCAAACAACACTTGGAGAATCATCCTTCCTCGAGAGGAGCAGGATTTGACAAGTCTCCTTGAAAGGTGGGCACTTAGCTCGATTGTTCTGCTTCTCAGCCTGTGCTGTTTCCTCCTCTCTCCACCCCGCCCTGAATTCTACCATGGCCAGAGCCCTGCCTCCTCCTCTGGCCGCTCCCCTGGGCCTGTGGTCAGCAGGGCTGCCACTGCCTGTTTCAGGGCAGTGATGGGTCATTGCACTTGGGAGGCCCTAGAGGTGAAGCTACAGTGAAAAGTGCCAAAATTGAGAAATGCCCCTCTTCTGCCATCTCCCTCACTATTCACACGCACGCAGACGCATACAGTGTCTATACGCACACGTGGACATGCACAGACCCACGTGCATACATACATGTGGGTGTCTCTGCACACACGCACACAGTACACAGCCATCCACATGCATGCAAACACATGCACATGCTTGTGTGGTCTCTTCATGCACACCCACGTGCATACATGTATGCACAGCTAGGCAGGCACAGCTACACGCACGCACAGATACCTGTGCATAGCCACAGGCACAAATGCATGCACAGATACACATGCACACTAATAGGCAAGGCGTGCACAGATACCCATGCACACCCACACATGCCATGGGAACATGCAAATGCATGCTCCTGGACATGGATGTGCACACGGGGAGGGGTGCACTGTGTCTGCTCCTATACAAACCCTTGTGCACACCCTCTTGCACACACGTGTGCTCCCCACACCCCACAGAGAATCAATGCCTTTTTTACCAAGGCTTTATTTCTTGCCAGGCTCCTGCAGATCTGAAATTTCCAGAATCAGGTGCTCCAGGGAGGTCACCCAACCTCTGATTTGCAATTTGTTAAATGGGTAGGCCCAGGGCTCTGGTCAGATGCTCTGGCCCTTGGCCCCCTGCCAGGTGTATATGTGACTGCTCAGACAGGGCAGAATGGTGTAAACAGCTCAGTTGCCTCGGGGTATCTTGGGAAGGTGCTTTCTAAATCCATTACCAGATACAATTTGAAAACAACTAAAAGTAAAAATAAAAACAAAATCACCTTTCCTAGAGTCCCAGTTATATCTATAAAACTCATGGCACCAGCTGCTGTTGGAATAGGTTTAGGGTGGATGTTCTGTACCCTGGCTGCAGTGGAACCGCCTGAAAAACCTCAGAAATACACTAGCATATGGGCGATGCTCCTGCCAGCTCTGATTTAATTGGTCTGGGGTGGGGGCCCAAGGGTCCAGTGCTTCAAGCTCCCTAAGTGATCTAGTGAGTTTCAAGGGCTGAGAAGTGGCCAAGCTGGAGGCTGTGGCTTTATAAGCCCCGTAAGAGAGACAACCTTGCTAGTGAGAAACTGGAGCACTGGGGAACATGCAAACTGATCTTCATGGCTTCTTCAGAAAACCTGTCCTCAGCGTCCCCAGTGCAGTCCTGAGGGTGAGATTAGGGCCTGGGTAGGGGCACAGCACACTGGAAGATTTGTTGAAAGCACGTGAGATTCCTCTGAGTCCTCCTTTGCACTCCTGGAAGCGCCCAGATACCCTTGGGATCCTCCCAGGGGCATCAGGGGGGACCCTGCCGGCCCCGGTCTCACTTTGTGCCACTTTCTTCCTTCTTCCTTTGTAAAGTGAGGGCATTGACCTCCATAGCTGGGGTTGACAGGTGAGGCCAAGGTGGAGGCAGAGCTGTGAGCCCCTCAGCACCTTTCCGGCTGGGGCCACCCTGATGCTGTGTCAGTGCGGCCTTTCCAGCCACATGCGTGTGCCTTTCCTAGAAGGGCTGCAACGAAGGGCTGCCCCGTCCCTGGAGGCCACAAACCTGAGATCGAGGTGTCAGCAGGGGTGGCTCCTTCCGAGGCTGTGAGGGACTATTCCAGGCCTGTCTTTGGTGATGTGCTGGCCATCTCTGGCATTCCTTGTCTCGTGGACATCTCTGCAATCCCCTCTGCCCTCATCTTCGCATGGTCCCCTCCCCGTGTGCACATCCATGTCCGAGACAGCAGCCGAGGGCCCACCTTACCGACCTCGCTTCACTTGATTACCTCCGCAAAAACCCCATCTCCAAATAAGGTCGCACTCTGAGCAGCTGGGGGCTAGGAGTGCAACCCCTGAATTTCGATGGTGACGCAATGTTACCTCATAACAAGGCGGGATCCATTTCAGCCTGGGAAGGGGTCCCAGGCCGAGGTATCCCTGAATGCTCGTGGGGAGGGAGCGCCTGCAGGTAGAGACAGCAGCTTCCAGGGCCTCCCCTCTCGGCCTGGGTGGCCATTCTTGAGAACAGTTCAATAGGATGCGAGGGTAATCTGCATTCCGAGAGCCTCGGCTTGCCTTCTGTGACAGAAACGTCTCCCTTGGCTGGCGAGCTGACCTGTGTAGGAGGCCGTGGGACAAAGACGTGACTGGTGCATTTGTTGTAGTCCATACACAGATGTTCCTGGCAGGTGTCTGGGCTACTGACAAAGCAACAAGCCTGGACGGACCCGGCGGCTTTTCTCTGCTCCTTGCGCTTTGGTGTTTTAATTAAGCAGCTCACTGGAGTGATGTTCGGGGCGGTGGGCAGGATTCACACCTGGCTTTGTTGCTGCAAGGTGTTTCCAGGGTGAGGGAGGTGGGACCCTTGTGCTCTGTAATGAGGCTGCAGTGAGGGAAGCTCGGACAGTCCCCA
Organism: Perodicticus potto; assembly: GCA_963574655.1. Lineage (NCBI taxonomy): Eukaryota > Metazoa > Chordata > Mammalia > Primates > Lorisidae > Perodicticus > Perodicticus potto. Next base: position 18,209 of record CAUYRH010119482.1, read on the forward strand.
CTCGCGCCCCACTGTGTGTGGAGGGAAGGAGGTGCCAAGCCAGGGCCGCTGCACCCCAAGACGTCCTCATGCGTGCCCGCATCCGCGGGGGGCATTTTACAGTGATGTCGCTTCCTCCCTGCCTGCCCAGAATCACTGTGCTCATCAATTTTATTTGCATAATTTCAAGCATCATTAATAGTACATGGCATGAGGAAAAATTACTGAGCTCTTCCTCCATCCATGAGTGAAATTGGGTTTAGTAGAAAATTAGTTGTCTTAACTGGCAAATGATGAAAGCTTGAGAGGAGAATGTTTAAATAAGGAGGACCAGGGGACAAGCTCTTGGCTGTCAAGCATGCGCCAGCCTGGAAATCGGTCTCTCACCTGGGCACTGCGTTCAAGGGACAGAGGGTCCCCTGAGAATGATGAAGTCACACTGGTTAGGGCCCACCCTGATGACCTCATCCTAACTTGATGATGTCTGCAGAGACCCTGTTTCCAAATAAGGTCACGTTCACGGGTGCTAGGGTTAGGACTTGAACAGAATGCGAGGTGCGATTTTTATTTTTCAAGATGGAAAGGTCTGAAGCATAATCCAGGATGGAGAGAGCATTGTTGACAATGGCCCGAGGGGATGGCCCTGGATGGGTGGACATCCGCACTGAAGGGAGAGAAGGGGAAAAGAGCCGGGAGTGTTGGGGATGCAGGCGGACGTAGGGCTGGGGGGCAGGGGTCGGGGCATTCTGGTTTCTATTTTATGTCTGACTTGGGAAGGACAGCATTTGTCAGAAGGTGGAGGCATTGGGGGGCCATGAGGGGCAAGGACAAGGTTGACACAATGAAACACACCCCGCCGGCTTCACTCCTGATTTGTAATGAGTTATCCCCTAAAACAAAAATGATTTGAACCAAATATGGCAAAATGTTAATTAAGCCTTGACACAGCTGGGAAGTGGGAATGTAGTATTCATTAGATCATTATGTTATTTTCTATTATTTTCAAGATGCTTGAAATATTTTATATAAGTTCAAAGATTAGGAAAAGGGAAGGAAGAACAGCACCGTGGCCCTTGGCAGACTCTTGTCAGTAGTGACTCTTCTCCCCTGATAGTTCCAAGAGGAAGCACAAGTGGTGGATGACTAATTTGCACTACAAACCTCTGGGCCCTCTCCCCTCTCCCCACTCCTCCTTTTTCCCTTCCCCTCCCTCAGTTTCAAGGACCCACTTTCATCTCCTGCCCACCACGGACCACTGGTTAGAGGCCCCCCAAAGTCATAGTACTGCAGGGAGTGTGCCCCTTGGCCAGCCCCCCCACCCTCCCTTCTTGGGGGACCCTGGCTTGCACAGGGAGAAAACTCATGAGCCACCAATCCCAGCTGGGACACCTGATCCATGCTGGCTGGCTGCCGGAAACTTTCCCCAGGAATTTGGAGTCGGGCATTGGAAGACCTGGTTGGCAAGGAGGCTTAGAAGGAGGGCCAGGCGTGGTGGCTCACACCTGTAATCCCAGCACTCTGGAAAGTTGAGGCAGGTGGATCACTTGAGCTCATGAGTTTGAGACCAGCCTGAGTAAGAATGAGACCTAAGAACGAGACCTTCTACTAAAAATTGAAAAACTAGCCTGGTGTTGTGGCGGGCGCCTGTAGTCCCAGCTACTTGGGAGGCTGAGGCAAGAGGATTGCTTGAGCTCAAGAGACAGATTGCTATGAGTTATGATGATGCCACTGCACTCTACCCAGGGTGACTCAGTGAGACTCTGTCTCAAAAAAATGAAAAAGAAGGAGAAGACATAGAAGGGACAGGTGCAGGTGTGAGGAGCATGCAGGGTCACGTTCATTGTAGCCGAATGCCTTGGGAATTTGTGGAGCTCTGCTACTGGGGCCAGAGGGTGCCCTTGTCCCTCCCCTTCAGCCTTCCTCAGAGTACAGGAGAAACAAGTCCTTGCAAGAACCTTCCCCACCTCCTGCCCCATGCTCCTCTGGAGCCACGGCCTGTCTGTTTCTTGTGAATCTTAACATTGGCCAGTACTCATGACCCTCGGAGGCAGTGGCCACCTTGCCTTTCCCAGCCTTGGCCTGTGGGAGGGCTGCAAAGGAAGAGACATTTGAATGAAATCACTGGCTCTAGTGAGAAGTCCATGCAACCCAAGTGGAGTGGGTAGAACTTGGGGAGAGTCGGATAAGAAATGAGGGGAAGGGCCGCCTTCTGGATGCTCTCCCCGGAGATGGGGTTTGTGCCGGGGAGGAGGCATCAGGACCTCTGTGAATCTCAGGCCCGTAGGTTCTCCCTTCGCCAAGTACAGACAGAGAGAAGCTCTCGTCCAATGTCACGTGGAGAGGAGAGAGGTGGGCAGTGGACAAGACTGGAAAGTGCCCCCCACAGGGAGGGTCAACTCTCAGTGCTCCAGCCTCATGGGACAGCGGCTGAGCTGGCCTGGGGCTATTTCATTCCTGGTGAAGCTGCAGAAGCACAGGAACACGGGACAGTCCAAATGACCCCGGTGCTCCTTCTGGCTGCCCCTCCAATCGTAAAGCAGCTGTGGTACAGGGATGCATCTCCCCTCCGCGCCTCTGTCCCCATCCATGGTGTGAGGCCGAGTCTTTCCTCTCAGCCCGAATCTCCCCCAGGGCTTGTCTTACCCCAAGGGTTCCGCATGGGCTGCTTCTCAACGAAGCTTTGCGAAACTGCATAGAACAGCAAGAGCCCTGGTGGGTGCCAGTCGCCCACTGAAGAGCAAAGCCCGATGCCCAGGCCCCTGTCGCTCCCCAGGGCAAGTAGGTGGGTGCTTGGCCGGCCGGACAAGCGTGGATGAGAAGGCCCTTGACTCATGCTCGGCATTCACAGGCGTTTGTTACTGAAGTGGAGGGACCCGTCTGCAGGAAGAGGAGGAGCAGCCGCGGGGCCCACTTCCTCTTCCTGTTTTTCTTCCTGTGGCAGCGAGAGGAGTGAGGCTGCAGTTTCACCAGCTCTCCTGGGGCCGCCGCCCTATTCTTAGCTCCGAGTTCTCTTACTTGGAAGGATCACTGGGGGGAAAGTGTCAGCTTTGGATGACAGTCCCGGTGTGGGCCGCCTTGGATGGGGGAATGTGCTGCTCCCTCAGTTTCCCTCTTGGAACCCCCTCCCTGCATGCATCGCAGTGGCTTTGGCTAAGGAGCGGCCGGCACATGCTCCCATCTGCCTCTGGACTCCCCTTTCCTCTGAGCTGCTGACTCCAAGGGGACCTGGCAGCCCTCCTCAGCTGTGGTCCTGGACCCTCCCCAGGCACCAGAGTATGTGTTGGAAAGTTCAAGGACACTTGCCTGTTCCGGAGACAGGACCCTCTCATGGGGCCAGGGGCATCGTAGGCTTCTTCTTTGGGGCACAGGAAGGTCAGCCCAACCCAGCAAGAAGCAAGCGTGGCAGGAGGGGACACTTCCTTCCTCATTAGTGAGCCTGACCTCTGCTGCCTGAAGCAGCTCATTGAATGCCCCGTTAAATCTCCTTTTTGTGCCCCCACCTGATGTTCTAGGGAGGAGACAGGCCTGCTCTAGTAATAGGCTGTGGGAGAGAGGGGGTCACTGCCCATCCTGCTCAGGAGGTGGGTGCTGGGGGTTCTGAGGGTGCTCAGGCTGCCGGCTGCCCCAGCCACGTGTTCCCCTTAATGAGAGGCATCCAGTGAAGCTGGAGACCCTGTGTGCATGCCAGAACCTGGAGCCAGCGGTCCTTGAGCACTTGGTAAGGATTCTTTTAATTAGGTCCTTCCCACACGGAGAATGACAGAGAGAATAGTTTGTTCCAGAATTTGAGCACTACCTGGAGAGATTATTTCTAGCCACAGGCCAAAGGCACAGGGAGAAATAAAACCCGAGGATTTTTTAGCTGAGCGGAGATGGTGGATTTGTCTGAGCACCTGTCACACATGCGGAGGCAGACAGCAGAACGAGTCAACGTCTCGTGCAAGGCTATCCAGCAACTTTGTGTTAGACCTCGCGCCTGGGGATGTTTTCCTTGCACAAGAATTTCATGGTTTTGATTTGTAGCTGGAGATTTTTTTTTTCTATTGAGCATAAGATTATTATTATTAATTTTTTTGGTTGCAGCCGTCACTGTCGTTTGGCGGGCCTGGGCTGGATTCGAACCTGCCAGCTCAGGTGTACGTGGCTGGTGCCTTAGCCCGCTGAGCCACAGGCACCGAGCCTACTATTATTAATTTTTAAGACAGAGTCTTAAGCTGTCGCCTTGGGTAGAGTGCCGTTGCATCATAGCTCACAGCAACCTCCAACTGGGGCTCAAGTGATCCTCTTGCCTCAGTTTTCCTATTTTTAGTAGAGACAGGGTCTCCTCTTTGCGCAGGCTGGTCTCAAGCTCTGTGAGCTCAAGCAATCCACCCGCCTCGGTCTCCCAGAGTGCTAGGAGTACAGGCCTGAGTCACTGCGCCTGGCCTGAGCATAGGATTCTTTTTTTCTCCTCCCTTATCCCATCTACCCATCCTACTCTTTGATCTTTTTTTTTTTTCTTTTTCGGTCAGGGCTAGGTTTGAACCCACCACCTCAACCTGCTACCTGCATCAGATAGGGCCAGCGCTCTACTCCTTTGAGCCATAGGTGCCGCCCCCTACGCTTTGATCTTTTAGCAAAAAGGGACTGAGTTGAAGCTTTCTAGGATATTTGCTGAGCCCCTGCATCGTTTGTGGAAGTCCCAGGTAAGGGGAAGAAGGGGCAGGCTGGATGAGACGGGACCTCAGTGTCTGGAAGCAAGCCTGGAAGGCACAGGGGTTAGCTATTTGTTTTAATTGTGGAAAGATGCACATAACATTTGCCACCTTAACCATTTTTAAGTGTCCAGCTCAGTGGCAAAGTACATTCACATTGTTGTGGCACCACTGCCACCATCCCCCCCACATCTCTTCTTGTAAAAGTAAAACTCTGTCCCCATTAAACAATGACTCCCTAACCCTCCCTCCCCCAGAGGGTGGCTCCTATAGGTGTGATAATTTGGGCAGGGCACAGGGGCCAGGCTATAAGCAGGTGACCTGTAGAAATGCTTCATTTCCCTGGTTCATCTGCCCCTGACTCCTTTTATCTTGGTGACATGGCCTGAGGACACTTAGAAATGGACTCCAGTGGGCGTGCCTGTAATTCTAGCACTTGGGGAGGCCAAGGCAGGTGGACCACTTGCGCTCAGGAGTTTGAGACCAGCCTGAGAGTGAGACCCCGTCTCTACTAAACACAGAAAAATTAGCCATGGAGGGCACCTGTAGTCCCAGTTCAGGAGGTTGAGACAAGAGGATCACTTGAGCCCAGGAGTTTGAGATTGATGTGAACTATTTTTTTTTTTTTTTCTAAGACAGAGCCTCAAGCTGTCACCCTGGGTAGAGTGCCGTGGCATCACAGCTCACAGCAATCTGCAATTCCTGGGCTCAAGTGAGTCTCCCGCCTCTACCTCCCAAGTAGCTGGGACTACAGGCGCCCGTCACAACGCCCGGCCATTTTTTGGTTGCCGTCATTGTTGTTTGGTGGGCCCGGGCTGGATTCAAACCCGCCAGCTCAGGTGTATGTGGCTGGCGCCTTAGCCCGTTGAGCCACAGGCGCCGAGCCTGATGTGAACTATTAATCCTGGGTGACAGAGTGAGAGTTTATCTCAAAAAAAAAAAAAGTAAAAGAAACGGATTCTACCACCCAATTTGGCAATTCCATGCAAACTTCCCTGCCCTTCCCCAGCACCGGGTATTGGTAGCGGGTGTAGGGCGGGGTGCCCGGACTGAGCTTCTAAAATACCTCCTCCTGCCTCCCCCGCCATCCCCATCTGTGAGTGGTGCTGAGCAGTACCTTTGACCAAGCCCTGGGTCCTAAGAGAAATGAGAGCTTGGCTTTGGAAATACAGAAACGTCTGGGCGGGAGCCTTCTAAAGAGTCAGCAGGAAAGGTGGAATCCTAGGGCCGTGTCTCCCTGGGCACCTTTGGCTGAAGGTTATGAGGACACAGCGTTCTTAATTCATGTCACTGCTCCAACCAACCACTTAACGTAAAATTGCCCATAAAAGTAAACTTAAATTACACGTGATGAAACTGCAGCCCACTCTGGCTACAGCTGACCCTCCCCTCTCCACGGAGGGGAGTATCCTCCGACAAGAGCAATGAGGCAGCTGCAGACCCTTGTCTCTGCTGCTGTCCTGCCCTTAAATGGAAAATCCTTATTTTCTGGGACTGGGGAGACCCTGAGCTTCTCATTAACTCCTCCTGGGAAGGGGACGTTGCTGTCTTGGGCCAATTTGTCTCATTTCTCTCCTTCCCTCTGCAATGTCCTTTGGAGTCATGTGACGGCCACTCGTGCCCAAGTCCAGAGGAGCAGGCCAGTGACCTAAGCACCAAGAGCCGAGAGACCATGACGATGTCTTCCCCCCAGAGCTCCTTGCACTCACCCACATTTTCTCAACAGATACGCTTTTCTTGACGAAATGTTAAACATTTAAACCAGTTCTTCCTAAGGGCTTGCCCTGATCTGTTGGTTTATTTTTTCCTTCATGAACACAGCGATGTTTATGCGTCCAGATCCTATGGGCCCAAATTTTAAAGCTGACCTGACTGTGAGCTTAAGGGGCCTCCAGATGGGAAGAGGTAACCTGGTGTGTGTCGGGGTGGAGGGAGCAGAGGGGGAGGGGTGTCTCAGGTAAGGCTTCCCGGAGAAGGAGGAGGTGATGTCAGAGGTGAGGAGGGTCTTCCAGGCACAGGGACAGTCCTGGTCACGGCATGGCTGTGTCTTGGGGAAATCAGGGGAGTTTGATGAGGATGACTGTTGTCCCTGGCGTCCATGTGACAGCCACAGGCAGTGTCTGGTCTCACTTGTTTTAGCAAATGCTGGTGACATCCACTGTCACGCGCTGGTTTCTTTACCCCCGTCTGCTAATATTCTTCCCCTTTCTTCTGGTTTAGTTAAGACTTTGACTTCACACCGGGGAAGCCACTGCTCAGCAAGGTGCCCCAAGCTCAGGCTTGGGGTTGTCCTTTCATGGAAGTGGCCCCACTCATGGGGTAGGCACAACCACAAATGCAGAGGCTTCTGGCCCCTCCCTGCTCACTCTGCCCACCCCAGAGGGTCAGGAGAGGCTGCTGCAGACCACAGGATCACAGGGTATGGTACAGGGGCAGCAGCTGGTGTCCCAGCAGCGATTAGCTGAGGAAGGGTCCTTGATGTCCTGGTCCAGAAAGACCAGACCCAGGGAGACGTGACCGGGTTGACACTGTAGAAAGATTCTGACCCCAGCTCCACTGCTTTCTGGCTGTGTGATCCTGGGTCAGTCACTAAACTTCTCTGTTTCCTAGTCTGTAAAGGTGGGAACAGGGTGAGAATGGGCCTGACCTGGTAAAGGGGGTGATGCGCTGATCAGTTGATAGCTTGCACACAGCACAATGCCTGTTCTCGTAACATCGCCACAAAGACGGTGGATAGAGATGATGCAACCCACCTAAGAACACCAGCATGGCTATCCCCCAGGAGGGCAGCGGCTTGCTGCAACCTGTCTGTCCTCTCAGTGGCACTGGCGTCTGGGGCTAGGGTCAGTGGGGTCAGTGCTGGGGCAGTGGAAGGAAGCCCCTGGCACAGAGGGTGCCACGTCACCCGGAAACCAACCAGAAACAGTAGGACAGGCTGTCATCTTCCTGTTGCAGGTAGCAGCTCCGAGACCCACCTACAGGTATATTTTCATTTCACCAGATCCAGATTCCCTGTGGGAGGAGCAGCGCCCCCTTCCTCCTTTCTGCCAGGGAGGGATAGAGGAATCAGCTTTTTGTCCTTTTGTTTGTGGCTGTCACTGGGGTGCGGGGAGGTGAGGGAGAGCGGACTGGGGACTGTCCCCCACCTGGTACTTCTGGAGCATGAGTTTTGCCGGAGGAGTTTGGTGGTGAGAAAGCCGTGTTTCGGAGAGAGCAGCAGGCGTGCCTCGCAGAGAGGAACGCAGAGTGGGCTGGGCTCAAAAACAACACCAAATATTTCATGAAGTGCCTCCCGGCTGTGGGAGCTGCCTCTGTGATGGCTGCAGACCCCTGGGGTCTATGCCCATTCTCCTTTGCTTTCCTGGGGTTTCGACAGAAAAGCTTGAGAGGCAGACACTGCATTAGCCTCTCTAGAGGGTCGGTCCCTCGTGGTGGTCTGGTTGGAACACAGGAAGGCCGGCAGGTGGGGGAGGAGCCCGGCCCATTTTTAAGTTTATAGACAACACACAAGGAGGAAACGGTTATTAGATTTCCTCTCCCCACACTCAGCAGCAAAGGCTCTGTCGCAGTGGGGGCAGCTCAGTGAGGCCGGGGGCATTGGGACGAAGAAAGCCCCTCCGTCGGCTGGGCGCCTGTGGCTCAACGGGCTAAGGCGCCAGCCACGTACACCTGAGCTGGCGGATTCGAATCCAGCCCGGGCCCGCCAAACAACAATGACGGCTGCAACCAAAAAATGGCCGGGCGTTGTGGCGGGCGCCTGTAGTCCCAGCTACTTGGGAGGCGGAGGCAGGAGACTCGCTTGAGCCCAGGAATTGGAGGTTGCTATGAGCTGTGAGGCCACGGCACTCTACCCAGGGTGACAGCTTGAGGCTCTGTCTCAAAAAAAAAAAAAACTTGGACAAACAACAAATGCTTCTTTCCATCAGTCCGTTGATGCATCGGCTTCAGGTAACTACTAGCGTGTGAGCGCGTGAAGCTTTTTGTTTACATATTTGTCTGAGGGTAGTTGAAGGGTGACTTAGGTAATACGATTGCATTCTCCGGTATTCACAGAGATTAAAACACAAAACACGCTTGTCACAGAGAGCCACAAAGAACAAGAAGTTCTCAAAAAAAAGCACGAGAAAGCTGAAAGATTTAACGTCTGCGTCTTGTATAGAAGAGGAACTTAGAAGCGTCCTCTTTTCTGGACCAATCAGATGCTGCTAAAACAGGGTCTTGTTCTTTTTCCTTCATTTTTCATCCCCATCAAGTATTTTGAATGTCTACAGGTGCAGAGGTCAGTGGTTTTGCTGCGACTGGTCACTTGGCCAGGAGGTGTTGGAGCATCACTCTGAGTTCAGCACTTTGCCTGTGTGTGCCCCCTAGTAGTGGAGTCTCAAAAGGGAAGACGGGATAGGGGAATATGAAAAAGTGAATGCAACCTAGAAAAAACAGGCCACAGATTTGCGTTTTTTATGCATGTTATGGTTTGCCTAAATTGGAAACAAAATTCCAAAGGTTTGTCGGAGAGGCTGAGGTGCCCCAAACCTCCCCAGTAACCATGGCTGCTTTTCTGGCTGTGTGGTCTTAGAAAAACCATTGCACCTCTCTGTGTCTCAATTTCCCCCACTAGGAATAGAGGATATATGGTGGCTTCCTCATAGAGTAATTGTAAGGTTTGAATAAGTGACTGCCACAGCCCAGAGCTTCCAGCCAGCGTGCGGGGCATACAGAGGTGTGCAGCCCAGGCCCCTGTGAGCACCTGATCTGGTGACACTGCATTTTCCATGAGGAGCATCCTGTGACGAGGCCTGAGCCCTGGCTCCAAGGGTGTGGTGGTCTCGGAAGGTGAATGCATTGGCCCACAGTTAGGAGTTAGAATTTGGTCTACTGACCTCAGAGATTTTGAGCTTTTATTTGACCTGTTGGTGACACACATCCTTGACACTCGTGAGCATGGCTGGGACCAAAAGCAACTGAGGTGACTTGGACTCCTTTTCGTATCAAGAGCTAAAATACAATTTGAATGAAAAGTTTGAAAGATGATTCTTCTGCACAAACATTCACCCAAGGGGCTAAATTCTTATACCCTTTGTCCACCTCCCAGAGGAATCAGAAGCTGCCATGCTTGGAGACGTGGGATTTGGTGGGACAGCTAACTCTGCATCACCAGTGATTCTCGGGCTGGGGACTGGATGTGCTCGGTTAAATGAGAAGGCAAAGAGGGTCCTGGACATGGCGGAAGGTGGTGGACACACGGGGCTCTTCGCATCCATCTTTTTGCCTCTGTGTCTGTTTGACAATTTCCATGATCCAAAATTTTTAAACATTTGCTAGAGTAATTTAAAGACTCTTACATGAAATAATGATTCACAATTACGATCATAATGCTGTTATTTATATCCTTAAAATGTTTTTAAACAATCCAGAAGGTCTTCTGTGGGCTCTAATCACTTGTTTCTTGTCATCTGACTTCTCTGCTTTCTGTCATTTTGAGAATGGAGTGGCTGAAAAGCAGTAAGTTATAAGTTAACATTCACTGGTACGAAACTAATAATAATAACAGTGGCATCAGTGAATACTCACACACTTACGCTTACTCTAAGATGAGTACACTATAAAGCACTTGATAAATAGCTCAGAAAATTCTCACCATAATCTAATGATGGAGGAGTTTTTTTTATTCTTTTATATTTTTTAAGTTTTTTTTTAGATTGTCTCATTTTGTTACCATTACAGAGTGCCATGGTGTCACAACTCACAGCAATCTCAAACTTGGGCTCAAGCAATTCTCTTGCCTCAGCCTCCCAAGTAGCTGGGACTGCAGGCGCCCACCACAACGCCCAGCTGTTGTTTTTTTTAAAGAGGTGAGGTCTTGCTCATGCTCAGGCTAGTCTGGAACTCCTGAGCTCAAGCAATCCACCTGCCTTCGCCTCCCAGAGTGCTGGGATTATAGGCACGCGCCACCGTGCCCAGCCCTAAATAAAGAACTATATTTAGTTGATAGTTAAATGGTGCTGGCTTCAGACAACCCATATACTAATTTATAATTAAACCCACTTAGGTTATCAGTCTCTCCAGTAGAAGCCCCCTGTGGGAAGTCTTCACGTCTTGTAGCACAAATTAAAACAAGAGCACCAAAATTTCACAAAGAGAGGACGTCTCCAGACTCATGTATAATATGTTCATGACAAATTATGTTCTATCCAGACATAATGAAGAATAGAAAATGTGAAGAAACAAAGACAGCGTTAGAGAAGAGGGAGAAATATTAAAACTACTTTGTTCTTCCATTATCAATGGAAAGTAAACACCCATTTAATGGTTTTTGTTTGTTTGTTTGCTTTTTCAGTTTTTGGCTGGGGCTGGGTTTGAACCCGCCACCTCCGGCATATGGGGCCGGTGCCCTACTCCGTGGAGCCACAGGCGCCACCCACGTCCATTTAATGTTGTCACTGGTACGGCCAGACTGATGCAGGAATTGGAAGCTCTAAGAAACTGGTGTTTGCCACAATGGAATGTTAAACCCTTAAAATAGGACTACATTTTTTTACACGTTCTAATGCCTAAATATTTGAAATAAAATTTCATGTGGTTTATTATATCCCCAAAAGTTACCTTATAAGAAATATTTATCTTAAGTCAAATATGGGCTTTAATAGCTGGTGTGTAACATTTGGCCAAAGAAAGATTTAGAGCCTCCCTAAGTTATCAATCCAAAACTATGTAGTGAGTTCAGATTGTTCCTGTGTCAGGTGCTGGGAAGAAATGGGCAAGTGGATGGTACCTCTCATCAGAGCCAGCAGGGCCCCTGTGGGCATTGGGCTTCGGCTTACCAAAATATCAAAGACCTGAAAATTGTATTGGCTACTTAATAAAGACAAAAATAAATAACACTACCCAAAAAATCAAACAACCTGACCCTCCAGGCAAGATGAGGTAACTCTAGGGCATCTTTCTCTCTCTCTCTTTCTTTTTTTTCAGACAGTCTTACTTTGTCACCCTTAGTGGAGTGTGGCGTCACAGCTCACAGCAACCTCCAACTCTTGGGCTTAAGCGATTCTCTTGCTTAGTCCAAGTAGCTAGGACTACAGGCACCAGCCACAATGCCCAGCTCTTTTTGTTGTTATAGTTGTCATTGTTGTTTTAGCTGGCCTGGGCTGGGTTCAAACCTGCCAACCTCAGTGTATGTGGCAGGTGCCCTAACCACTGAGCGAAGGGCTCCAAGCCAGGGGGCATCTTTCTCACATGGATCGTGCCACCTGGAATGTTACTCAGTTGACTCCACTTTTAAACAAAGTTAGCAGCAGACGAGCTCTAATTAACATCGGAACAATTGGTCATGGTCATGGAAAATCCACAGGCGTAAAAGCTATTTCTGGAGTTCACACAGTCAGGTTCAAAATGAGCTGGAAAGAAATACTACAATCAAGATTGGGTAGGCTAATGCCAACATTTATAAACGCCATGACTCAAGCTGTCCTCAGCCAGAATGGCACATACCCGGTGGCAGAGGCAAACCTGATGCATTTCCTACAGGCATTCCAGGGACCAAAGGCAACTTCAGACTGGCCAGACGTGTTTCCTCTGTGGACTGTCTTGGCTGTGATAGTGTGGCTACAGCATTGATGGGTGCAGGTCTTGTGCTAACAGCAGGGCACGAATCTCGTCCTCAGCCTCCGACTTCTATACACCTGGCTGCCCTGGAAAGGAGACTGACACATATGTTAATTCTACAAAATAAAAATTGATTTGGTAAAAGAAAGTCAGGTTATAGAACCCTAGGAATAGATCCTTACATTTGTACGAGGAACGAGAGCGGAAGGAGCTTCTACTCTTTCAGTTTCTGCTCAGCTGAGATACTGAAGTTGTCTGTAAGTAGAAGAAAAAAAAATGTTAGTACCTCCAAGATACAACTTGGGGACTCCAATCTATTATGATTAAATCTCTTTGATGTTAACACACCTGCTGTAGGCTGATGACCTTAAGAAGGTTGTAGCTGGTGGTAGTATTTTATTTAAAAGGAGTGTTCAAGGTGGGCTAGAAGATGGAAGTCAGATGTGGTTTTGTTCCAACGATGATGAAGGAAAACGCATGTGTGAGCCAATCTTTTCCAAAATTATATCACTTTTTGCAGAACACAATGGTCTTCACAATGCTCCTGGAGTCAGCAAAAATACACTCAACACTGTGCCCAGCTGGCCAAGTGGTGGGGCAGGTGCTTGCTACAGGTGAAGCTTTTCCTGTGAGCTTTGTGGACTGGAAATCTCCTATTTCCTACTTAGATGGCATCTGGCTGTAAATACACGAGGAAACAAAAAGGCAGAAAAGGAATAAATCTAAGAATGAACTGCCCATGTTGAACGTAGGTCCTGAGGCTGTGGAAGAAAGAGTTAGTACGACCCCAGCACTCTGGGAGGCCCGTGGGGAGGACAGCTTGAGTTCAAGACTAGCCTGGGCAACATAGGGAGGCTCCATCTCTACAAAAAATTTTTAAAAATTAGTAGGTGTGTTGGTGCACACTTGTAGTCCCTGCTACTCAGGCTGGAGGATCACTCAAGCCCAGGAGTTCCAGGCTGCAGTGAGCTATGATCTCACCCCTGAATTCCAGACTGAGCAGTAGAATAGGAACTCATCTCTCTTTTTTTTTTTTTTTTTTTTTTTGAGATAGAGTCTCACTATGCCACCCTCGGTAGAGTGCTGTGGTGTCACAGCTCACAGCAACCTCAAACTCACAGGCTTAAGCGATTCTCTTGCCTCAGCCTCCCAAGCAGCTGGGACTACAGGCACCTGCCACAATGCCCAGGTAGTTTTGGTTGTAGTTGTCACTATTGTTTTTTAGCAGGCCAGGGCCAGGTTTGAACCCACCAGCCCTGGCGTATGTGGCAGACGCCCTAACCACTGAGCTACGGGTGCGGAGCCAACTCTTAAACAAAAAATAACGCAGTCAAGGAGGCTGATTTGGGAAAAATAACTCTCAGTAATCTTGTATGCAGAGTGTTAGAAGAAAATAACCCAAGAGGTGAGAAACACTGGCCTGTGGTTGGTTGGTGTCAGTGGAAGAGGCTGACCATCAAAGCCAACCAGAAACAATGATGGAAAAATCCCAGTGAAAGCCATGTTGGGGTGGAGTCAGTTTCCCTTAGCAATTAGAGGTACATTTTCAAAGCAGTATTGGGGAATACCTTTCACAGTTCATTACCTTAAAAGAAGCTGTCAGGCTATTCTTATTTTTTGTGACAAAAATTTGAACTGTATTGCTTAAGTAGGAAGGTCAACAGTAAATGTCAAAATTGGCGTATTGATGGATTTAATGCACATGTGAGCAGAAAGTGATCATTACTAAACATTTTCAAATTTGTACTTCCAGGTGGGTCTGGAGGGAGACTGCCTGCTTCCCCCAGCCTCTGCCGCAGCTCACGCACCTCTGAGCCTCTTTGAAGTCTCTTTTCTTCTTATTTTAAAAAAACCTGAAAAGTTAAACTAATGTTTAAATATCTATGGCAGGCTCGGTGCCTGTGGCTCAATGGGCTAAGGCGCCAGCCACGTACACCTGAGCTGGCCCAGGCCCGCCAAACAACAATGACGGCTGCAACCAAAAAATGGCCGGGCGCTGTGGTGGGCACCTTTAGTCCCAGCTACTTGGGAGGCAGAGGCGGGAGAATCGCTTGAGCCCAGGAATTGGAGGTTGCTGTGAGCTGTGATGCCACAGCACTCTATCCAGGGTGACAGCTTGAGGCTCTGTCTCAAAATAAATAAATAAATGAATGAATATCTATGGCATATATGTAATGTTATGTCAACATTGTTAGTTTATAATTCATAAAAATCTCATCGCCCTGGAAAGCTCTCTGCAGGTGACACATTTTCCTCCCTTCACCAAGTCCGGAGTTTAGGTGATGATTGGTGAGAGAGGCGAAGCTGGACCAGCATGAGTTGCTTGATCATTTTGAGAGCAAAATTATAGATATATAAAAAATTCATGGATGTCCATGGAAAGAAGCAGAGTTGATGAGGGGGTGGGCGAGTTTTCGTGTTTGCTGTGACATGGGGTGGAGCCCTGCCTGTGAGAGTCCTTGGTCCCAAGGGCTTTAAAAAACAGTCCTGGACCAGATAAGAGTTTTGTTTTGTTCCCTTGATTATATAACTACCCGATCCTTGCATACTTCGAAAGATACTGGAAGATACACAAATGGAAATGTAAGATAATCCCACGGGCGAAGAGACAACCCCGAGTAGCATCTTGATGACCAAGGGCTTTTTCCTGCCTCAGTCCACATACGCAGATTGTTTAGCAGCTTGATTGACAATACCAAACAACCCCTCCAGGTAAAGTCTGCTTTTCAGTGGTTTTCAATCTTAGAACATTTGTGTCCCTCCAAGAAGAACCCTTGTTCCCACCAGCAGCCACTTGCTCCTGCCCCTCCTCCTCCTGGCCCTGGGCTTTAACTTAATGTACAAGATTTTTAAGTGGACAGGTGTTTGCAGTTCTCCTGGGTATATACCGAGCAATGGTCTTATGGTAACTCTATCGTTATCTTTTCAAAGAACCACCAGCCTATTTTCCAAAGCGATGGCACCATTTTACATTGAATTCTCATGTAAAATGAGAATTTTGCACACCTAGAACATCTCAATTTTCTACATCCTCATGAACCCTTATTACTTTTCATCACAGCCATCCTAGCAAGTGCTAAGTGGTGGTACATAATTTTTTTTTAAGAAGAAAGAGGAGGAGAAAGAGCTGAGAACATTCCATACGCATTATTTTGTTTACTATTTTTTCACATAATATTTTATGGTAGGGGTAGATAGCACTCCATGTCAACAAATAGAAATCTTATGCCATTATTTTAAGTCCCGCATGATCGATTGGAAGGAAACAGGAGGGTGTGGTGATAAACACCTGTAGTCCCAGACACTCGGGAGGCAGAGGCAGGTGGATCACTTGAGCCCAAGAATTCTGGGCTGCGATCTGTCCCTCCAAGGCTGATCAGGGGTCCACACCAAGTTCAGCATTGATCTGGTGACCTGCTGGTAGCTAGGCAGGGTAGTAGGTTTGCCTAAGGAAAGATGAACTGGCCCAGGCTGGAAACTGAGCAGGTCAAAACTTAGACATCGCAGGGAGATTCATTCCCAGGGACGTCTCTTTCCTAATTTTATCAAATCCCCAATTAGCTTTGGGTTGAGGGCCCTTCCCAGATGTTTTGGGAGCTCTTTTTCTCCCTAATTGCGGCTGTCTTCCCTATTTAGGGGCTACCAGAGCTAGCAAATAAAAACACAGGACACCCAGTTAAATGTGAATCTCAGATAAACTGTGCATGGTTTAAGTATAGGTGCGTCCCAGGCCGTATTTTATCTGCTGCCCTTGCTCTCCTGCACTGGGCTCAGGCAAGCTGGAGCCATGGCCCTGTTTCTCACCCACAGTCAGCACGATCAGGCTCTCATCTGACCAGAATCACCAGCCGAATTTGAAAGCCACGGTTGTGACTCAGGGACACCTTATTTAGACCCAGTCAAAGGCTGGAGAGCCAGGTGCTAAGACACGTGCCTGTGGTCCCAGCTGCTTAGGAGGCTGAGGTGGGAGGATCACTGGAGCCCAGGAGTCCCAGTCCAGCCTGAGCAACACGGTGAGACCTTGTTCAAAAAAAATTTTTTAAATAGATGCATAAATGAAAGAAAAATCATTAAAAAAAAAAAAAGCTGGAGAGACAGGAGTATTTTAAAGGTGGCTTAATGTCGCATTTTACTTTCTCTCTGCAGCCTGAGAACCCATGAGAGAAGGACAGCGGGTGTGAGGACAATAGCTCCAGGAAACCTGAAACTGCCTGGGACCCACCCTGTTTCCAAGCGGCCACAGTGGAGCCTGTGCTCGGCCCTGTCCTGACCTGACTCCCTGCGGGGAACCTTCTCCTCTGGTGACTTGCCCATGCACACAGGTTTGTTTCCAGGGGGGCTCCGGGACTGGATGGAGGTCTAAAGCAGCTTAGAAATATCCTAATTACATTTGTTGGTTCTGCAGAAAATCAGGAGGAGAAGGGAGGCAAATATGTGGATTTAATTACAGAGATAGGCCTTTAACCTGTTTCCTTAAAGACCATAACCTGGGGTGTTTGGGGGCTCCACAGGAGTCCATGTGGGAGAGGTCTGAATCTGATATTTTTTCCTCTGGTGTTTTTGTTGAGACTGTGAAAGGTCTAACAGGTAAGGTGAGGCTCATGGAATCATATGTTTAGGGTACAGTGTCTGGACAGCCTAAAATCACATAGGGGACACCCTTCTGTGGCCAAGACACTTTCCTCTCATCTGGACCCATGAAGAGCCGGTAGATGCCCCTAGTTTCAAAAGGGACCAAAGAAGAACTTGAGAATTAGCAAGAAAAATGGGTTGTACCTGGGCAAACGACCAGATGCCTATAGAAGGGTCAGGCACATTATGTTCACATGGAAAGGCTAAAACAGGCCCAAGGAATCACAGTGAACTATTTATCATCTCTCCCCCCACCCCCCCAGAACTGGATAAGAAAAAATAGGTTAAAATCGCAGCAGGAAATTTACATTAGAGTTAAAAGAAAAACAGTCCACTGACCATAAGTGGTTGTCCTTGATCATATTATCATAGTTCTGGGAAGACAGGAGTGATTTGTCCCTTTCCCTTCCCACCCCGTGAACGGTACGGTACAGAGACTTAGGCAGGTGCATCTTGTTTGGGCTCAAACAGTGCTTTGAAGTTCAAAACTTCAAACAGATCAACTAGATAGATCAAAACCTCCATGAAACCTGTTTTGGAACGTGCATCTCAGATGAAAACTTGAACGGCAGGCAGATCGCTGAATATTTGCCTGAGCAAACTTGGCCCCAGCATTCTGCCCATGTTTGGTGTCGTGTCTCCAAAAGGCTGCTTTGGCATTTATTAGGCATTACGTCATTCTCTCCCTTACGAGCTAAAATGATGAAGTATAGAGAGCGGGAGTTAAATGGATGGGACAGGGGCGCTTTGAGACGTTTAGCTACGATGACCTTACTCCAGAAGATGACATAAGGAGACTTATTCACCCAGCCCTTCCTTGTTTGGACAGTGACTCGGCCCTGAGAGTTGTTTTTGAAGCAACTAGAAATAGAATCAATTGCTGTTTGCTCTGATATAAAAAAAAAAAAATGTGTGCCTTGGGCTGGGAAATAGGGATCAAGCACCAGGACACAGGAAACAACCAGGGAGCGTGCTTTTTTAAAGCGGGCTAAATATGGAAACATCTACAGAAAAAAACATATATTCTAAAATCAATGTCAGAGTGTTTATTTATTTATTTATTTATTTTTAGAGATAGAGTCTCACTTTATCACCCTCAGTAGAGTGCTGTGGAGTCACAGCTCACAGCAACCTCCAGCTCTTGGGTTTAGGTGATTCTCTTGCCTCAGCCTCCCGAGTAGCTGGGACTACAGGCGCCCGCCACAACGCCTGGCTATTTTTTTGTTGCAGTTCAGCTGGGGCCGGGTTTGAACCCGCCACCCTTGGTATATGGGGCCGGCGCCCTACTCACTGAGCCACAGGCGCCGCCCAATGTCAGAGTGTTTAGAAGCCTTTCTTTGAGAAGCATCGAAAACACAGAGCTGCCCTGGTGTCTGTGTCCAAAGAGCCCTGGGGGTAACTACTGTCACCTCCCTCACACCTAAAGAGTAACCCTGAACATCCCTGGAGGTCCAATCTCGTCCTTTTATTCTCATTGAGTGTCAGCAGTGAGGCGAACATGAAAATTCACATATAGCTGAGTTTCTCAGAAATAAGGAAAAAACACATAATTGATTAGGTACCAATTGATTAGCTGATCAGTTAACTCCAGCTGCTGTGCCCCCCAACCAGGCGACGGGCACCAAGGAGAACACAAAAGGGATCCGAGATTAGTTCAGCGTCTGCTTCCAAGGACTCTTGATAAAGCCAGAGAAGAAAAACACTTGGGGAAAAAAATCAGAAACAAGACAGCAAGGAATTGGAGTATATTCTTGAATCAAAGGAAACTGGGGTGACCGGAAGAGTCGGTGAATTGAAGGCAAGCGGACAGGGGTCCCATTGCCCCGGCAGGAGGCCGCTGTAGAAATCCCTGAACTAGAAAAGGAGAAGGAGTGAAAGGAAAGGAGGTGGTGAGCAGTGGGAAATGCAGAGACAGGAAGGAAGTTTCTAGGTTTCTGGGAGCCTGGAGGAATGGGGCCGGCCTTGGGAAACAATAGGGTTGTCTGGCAGATAGAGGAAAAGTCAGTTTGGGTCACTGAGTCATAGTTAACAGTAGGGTATTAAGGATGTGCCCTCTGCCAGGTGACTCTAAACACAGGATTGATGTGCGTGACCCAGCTGGGGGTGAGGGGTCAGGAGTCACCTGCAGGTAATGGACACAGGAACCCAAGTGGCAATCTGAAAAGGACCCGGACGTTCCTCTCCCGTTTCCCGTCTTTCCTTCCTGTTCCCCCTGCCCCCATCTCTCTTCTAGTTCTTTCCAATTAGTGTCCCCCTTATTTTTTAAAAATTCCATCATGTTTCTCTCTCTCTCTCTCTCTCTGTCAACCGCTCTCACACATTTGATAGGTTTTAATAAGATCGTGCAATTTCTGCACTGCTGTTTAAGTGCAGGTATTTTGGTAAGTTCTTCTTTTGATATAATTTCACATTTACCGAGAGATTGCAAGAATAGTTCAAGGAATTCCTACCTACCCCCTCCCGAGAGTCATTCATTATTTACTGAATTGCCCCATTTGCTGTGTTATTCTCTAACGCACATCTAGACACACACACACACACACACACACACACGCACGCATGCGTGCACACACGTACACATATGTTGTGTCTTGACAGTAAGCAGGAGGCGCTGTGGCCCTAAATACTTCGGTGCGTATTTCCTAAGAACTAAGATGTTCTGTACACAGCCGCAGCACAATGACTGAAGTCAGGAATTTGGATGGAAACAGAAGGCCGCTATCCAGCCCGCAGGTCTTATTCGGATTTCACCAGCCGTCCCAGCCTTGTCCCCTGTAGCCTTCCTCCAGGGCCTGGGCCCTCATCCAGGATGGCAGAGGGTTTAGTCACACACCTCCCTTCATCCAAAGCTTTTCCGCCCACACCTAGCGCAGCTGGCCTTCGTACCTCCCGGGCCCGAGTGTGACCATCACCTCCCTGACCGCTCACCCCAAGCGGTCTGGGCCTTTCTCCCAGGACCCAGCACTTCATTCTGAAGCCTCCAGGCAGGTGTTAGGCTCTCGTCTCATCCGTATCCTCTTCTCTTGTCTTTCCTCTGCTAAAAGTGATCTCCAGGCACAGGATGTGAGTTGTCATCGTGGCAGGGGTTGGGAGCCTGGGCTCTGAGGTGGACGCTCGGCCTCTCACCAGCTGTGTGACCCAGGCAACTTAGCCCATCTGTTCAGCTGTGAAACCAGGATGGTGACTGTGCCCTCCCTGGAGTTTTCTGGATAGTAAATGGATCTGTTATAAGAATCAAATGAGGCCCGGCATAGTGGCTCACGCCTGTGATCCCAGCACTTTGGGAGACTGAGTGGGTAGATCGCCTGAGCCCAGGAGTTCAAGACTAGCCTGAGCAAGAGCGAGACCCCATCTCTAAAAACTAGCCGGGCGTTGTGGCGGGCACCTGTAGTCCCAGATATTTGGGAGGCCGAGACGAGTGATCACTTAAGCCCAAGAGTTTGAGGTTGCTGTGAGCTGCGATGCCACAGCACTCTACCCCGGGCAACAAAGTAAGATTTTCTCTCTCAAAAAAAAAAAAATAGCTCGGTGCCCATAGCACAATGGTTATGGCACCGGCCACATGCACCGAGGCTGGCAGGTTCAAACCCAGCCTGGCCCAGCTAAACAACAATGACAACTGCAACAAAAAATAGCTGGGTGTTGTGGTGGGCGCCTGTAGTTCCAGCTACTTGGGAGGCTGAGGCAAGAGAATCGCTAAAGCCCAAGAGTTTGAGGTTGCTGTGAGCTGTGATGCCACGGCACTCTACCCAGGGTGACATAGTGAGACTCTGTCTGAAAAAAAAAAAAAAATCAAAGGAGTCTGTGCATGTAAAGCACTCCAGGCCGCGCCGGGCACATGGTGGGTGCTGAGCAAATGAGAGGCCCCCCAACTCCCTCTCTCCACTTTCTTCCTCTTTCTCTACGTCTTCCTCCTCCACCTTTGGCTTCATCATCACCATTGCCAAGCATAGCACTGCCTGACACATGGTAGATATTTAATAAAAATATCACTGGACGGCTGCGTTTAGAACAGGGAGTGTTCTGCAACTTCTCAGAAGGAGAGCTCGGGAGAAAGAGTGAGGTCACCGACAGGACACTGAGTGCCCGGACCCATCCAACCTGTCAATCTGCATATCAAGGACAGCCAAGAAAGAGTGAGTTTGTGGACACCCAGGAACGAAGTTTCAACAAGGGGAAAGGAGGCACTTGAACTTGGTTTCGTGTGTACAAAGGTGTTGGCCTACAGACCACGTCACATGGTTTCTGTGGCACTGCCTGCACATGTCTGTGTCACCGGGGCAAGCGGAGACCTTCTGGACTGACGGATCCACAGGTCGGTGGGGACGGGCTCGTCACCAGCATCACCATTACCGCTTCCGTGGATTGAGCACTCAACTCTGTATGGGCTCGGCGTCACTCACTGTGCATTATTAATTCTGTCCCTACTCCAGGATGTCGCCACTGTGCAGAGGAGGAGCGAGGCTGGGAGAGGCTAAGTCTGCACGGGGGATAGGCTGAGACAAGAGAATCGGTAAAGCACAAGAGTCTGAGGTTGCTGTGAGCTGTGATGCCACAGCACTCTACCCAGGGCAACGTAGTGGGACTCACTATGAGTTTAAGCAAAGGACCCTGGCGGGTGCAGGCCCCTGGAACTGGAAGCAAGAAGGGACAAGCAGAAGCGGCAGCTTGTGAGGGCGACAGAGCAGGACTCAGAGCCCACACTGGCTCGGCTGTCCTGCCTGCCCGTGGCTCTCTGAGAATGAGGAGGGACGGAGGCACAGGAGGCCACATGACAGCTCTCCCATGTTAACAGCTGGGGTTTTTCCAGGAAGAAAACAAGAGGTGAATAAAAAGATCAATCAACATGAGTAGCTGAGTCTGTGATGGCAAGAAGCTGGCAGTGTCTCCCAGGAGCCTCTGGTGACTTGGGAGCAGGAAGGGAGAAGGCGGCTTTCAGGGAGGGCCAGGAAAATCTTGGGGAACAGTGGACGTGCAGCCAGCACAGGGTCTGGGCTGGAGAGAGGGGCCTGGGTGCCTAGGCAGCCGCCCACACAGGGAGTCAGTGTCCCTTGTTGACTCAGGAGGGAGTTCGTGCATTCAGTAATCTGGGAGTGGTGACGATCCAGGGAGGGAGGTTCAAGGCCACTGATTGTGGACGTGCCCCATGCAGGGAAGGGAGAGAAAGGCTGCAATGAGGGTCCAGGGAGGAAGTGGCCAGAGAGTCGGGAAGGTGAACCCGACCCCGTTGTACCCCCGAGGCCTCAAGAGGCCATCCTGGGGAGAAGGTCCCTTGGGGACAGGACAGGCCAGCCAGGTGGCGGAGACTGTGGGGAACTCCAGTAGTTTCCGTTACCCAAAGTCAAGGGGGGAAGGAAGTGGTGTAGGCACGAGCTCACACTTAACACACAATGTGTGTGAGTCAAAGCCCAAGTTCATGTTCTGAAGAACCAAGGCGCTCGGCGCTGCGCTCGGTTCCAGGCCGGACCTGCCACTGCTTGTCGTCATAGAAAAGCAGGGGAGCCGGGTGGCGGGTGAGGGGCCTGGTTGGACCCCGGGTGGCTGCTCCATGGGGTGCCCTTGACCCTGAGGAACAGACCAGCCTAGAAGTTATTCTCGAGTCATCCCGATTGTCACTGGGCCCCAAAGATGGAATCATGACGCAGACCTCCGAGCATCTTGTCGGTCTTCACTCATTTGGAGGAAATGTGGTCACCGGATGAGGATTCAGGAGAAGCCTTGGTCAGTGTTGGGGGCCGTCCGTCTGCACACTTGCTGCAGTCCTGCCCCGGCAGCCCTGGGAGGGTGCAGAAGGGTCCCTTGCCCCAGCCCTCCCACTCCCCGAATCCCGGAGCTGATTGTGTAAGGTCTGAGCTTCTCATGCCTAATCCTGCCTGGGTCAGGGGGGTAAAAAGCTTTCTATTTTAGGCTGCTGGAGGGGGACTAATTAGATCATACCCTGGTGAGGGAGAATCACTGAGGTGACAGGGGCAGATACGTCTTGGGGAGGGTGCTACTGTACACAGCACTCTTGCTGGCAAGAGCAGGGGCTGCAAATACCCACATGCACTT
This sequence comes from Perodicticus potto, assembly GCA_963574655.1. Classification (NCBI taxonomy): domain Eukaryota; kingdom Metazoa; phylum Chordata; class Mammalia; order Primates; family Lorisidae; genus Perodicticus; species Perodicticus potto. The sequence continues at coordinate 41,164 of CAUYRH010119482.1, forward strand.
GATCTTGAGAGGGGGAAGAAGTCCCAGGGCTCAGGAGGGGCCCTTAGACAACAGGGCCCCAGACCACAGCAGCGCTCAGGGAAGCCAGGGAAGCGGATGGAGGCCCCTTCTCCTATATTCTAGACTCTTGGGTGAGCAGGTGGAGGGACAAAGCTGCCCTGATAGTAACAGGCTCTGCTGATGCCGTGCCCTGCATGAGTTCAAAGCCAGAACACCTTGGGTTTAGAAACTCTGTGACGGTTCTCTGTGACACGGAACACATTTTCCTGGTGCCTGGCCTTCAGCAGCTGACCCAGCTGCCCTAAGTTTTAATTGACTTATACTGGAAATGTTAAGCTTTCAAATCTATCTAAAAAAAGATGTGTGCATTCCACTTATATCACACAGCCTGCGCCAGCTTCAAATAACACTGCCAGAGAAGGCAGGAGAGGGACTCACGCTCGGTCAGGATCTTACACCTGACGCCAGGGCGGCTCTGTAAACAGGAGGTCGGCGCGTGTGGCCACCCCGCCAGGCACACTCCCTGATGCGAAGAGATTGCAGGCTGGACGGCACGTAGGGAGTGAGGTGAGGTCATAACTCTGAAGTCCTCGTGACCGCCACCTTTGCACAAATGGAGTGACTTGTCCCTGGGTCTCAGAGCAGCAAGCTATGGTCTGTAAAGAAGGCAGAGAGAGGCAGTTCTGTGTGTTTCCAAGCAGAGAAGTCACGACGTTTTGGCATTTTTCAGATTTAACTGCAAGGTCTCGGACTTCAGTCTGTGCTCAGCTCAGGGCTAAGAGCTGTCGGAAAGGTGGCTGCTGGGAGACTGTAACTCCTCAACCTGATTCCATCATTGTTATTTACATCCTATGTCCTCTTTCAAGACTATTTTTTTTGACATTTGCCTTCTGGCAGAGCCGGGACCAGCGAGTGGGAGGTGGATTTTGGCAGAGTACAAGGAAGAATTTTCTTAGTCAGAGCAGCCCCAAAATGGAAAGACCTGACTCAGAAGACAGCGTGTCCCCGGCCTGGACAAGGTCCTCGAGAGGTCTCTTCAGGGGAGCTCTGCCCCGTGCTGTGGTAGGATAGGTGTGCCAGGATGAAAGATAACGACCATCGTTGGGCACTTACTGGGTGCCGGGCACTGTTTCAAGTACTTTTACTGGAACTAACTCATTTCGTCTTCAAACAAACCTGTGAGATGGAACTATTATGACCCACTATTATCTCCATTTTTCAGATAAGGAAACTGAGGCACAAAGAAGTTTAAGTAACTGCCGAGGCGACTGGGCTGGTCATGTAAAGGGGAAGCCTGTCCGCCCTGCCTGTGCCTCTGCGCTCTGCAGGGCAGGTCAGCTTATGAGATGGCAGGGGTGACATGACCTCGCCAGCGACCAGCTGTTCTGTGCTAAAAGGAGTTTAAAAGGCAGTTGACTCAGCACAAAGCATTGGTTAGGAGTTGGGAGGGCTGCTGGGTTCCGCCAACGAGCAACCGAGGCTGGGCTTGAACTCTCAGAAAGGAAGCCTGGGAATGCCTGGCACATTCCCTGTTAGGGGCACAGGATGATGGGCAGGTGGAATGGGGGTGACAAGGGCTCCGCACCCAGTTCGCCCTGCCCGCCTTATACCCAGAGAGTCCTTGGGCTTATCCCCCAGCTTCAGGAATCTGGCCCAGACTTTCCCCTGAGGTTGAGTCCTTGCCTTGGTCATCCGCCCAGGCCCACGACTTCTCTGAAGCTGCCTTGTGAGGACTGGCAAGCACGCACCTGGAGAAGTGGCTCACATTCCTTGTTTGCATGCTCCCTGGCCGTGGATGGGAAAAACTTTCGTGAGGCTGTACTGGAGAGGGCAATGCAGGAAATTCCGGCACTCGTGGCCGGACCCTACTGACCGGCCTGACCTTCCCACCATCACCCACTTTTGCCACAGCCTCAGGGTTCCATCCTGAACTTGGCCCTTTGGCCTTTGGTCCTTACTGAACTGGGGCTGGCCGGTACCATCTACCAAAAGACACAGTTCGATCAAGTGTGAGGAAGGAGTCCTCACGTGCCAGCAGCGAGGTTGTCGGCGTGCTGGGTGGAACCACGCCCTTCCTTTGAATCAGGGTCTGAGCTCCAGGGCCTGCTCTGAGAAACAACTAGGACACCCCTCAGATCCCTTCTAGCTATAAAATATTCCGATTCACGATCAAGGGATGGAAGAAAAGATGTATGTAGTAAAATAAAAACACATTCTATAGTGGGCCCAGGAAGAGGATGGAAATGCTTGGGTCCTCGATTAAGCCCCAGCCTGTAGAAAGTTCTGGCTCTCGCATGAAGACACACTGGTCTGGTTTCCTTAAGCTTTTATTCCGAAAGGCCCCCCAAACATGACATTGACTAATGCCCTTAGGCTAGATTTATGGGTGAATCGGCCCCCAGGCTGTGACTTACCCACCTGGCTTCCCCTGGGTTCTACACCTTGAGGCATTTAAGTGACAATTAGCTAAGAGTGAAGCACCTCGCAAACATTCCCTGAGGTTGTGCGTTGCTTGCAATTGTTCTATAAAATGGATTAAAATAATTTTTTTTTATGATTTTGCACTTGAGAAAACAAACATACAGGAAGGTTTAGTCACTTTCCCAAAGGTGTCCTTATGGGAAAGGTGGGAGAGGTTCTGACCCTGGAATTGACTCCATCATTCCCAACTGAGCAAACCCCAACATCTTTACGAGTCACATCTCTGAAGAGAAGGAAGTTGCTTCTTTCTCTCCACCAAATAATTTGCCCCCAAATTCCTGCACCTCTGTAAAATCAGAGGTTTCCCAGGGCTGAGGAGAGCTGGAGTTGAAACTCTGTTCTCTGTCTTCCTTCCATGACAGCCAAACCTTTGCTCGGAGGAGAAGAGGAAGAGCCTTCACTGCTAATGTCACCGTCTCAGGCGGGAGTTTGGACCAAAGCAGTCACAGCATTTGGGCCTCTCCCATGGCAAGCAGCTGCTGTTATAACACAATCTTTACAGCCTTGTGTTAATTTCCCTCACACTGTATCTTTCTTACTTTCTTTCCCACAGCTGCATGGCCCTCTTCCTGGGCCAGCCTGACAATCTGAAATAATAGAATCTCTGAAATCCCAGCTATTCTCCATCCCCAGAGACAATTTTGCTCACTGGGGACCAGTGAGTTATTTCAGAACATGGGGCCCTGCTATGAAGCAGAGGCAAAGTGCTCTCTGTGACCTGTTACAATGAAAGACAATTCATCAGAAGGACACCAGGTAGAAATGTTGACATCTTCAATTGTATCAAGATCCTTTTCTAAAGGTACAAGTAAAAAGTCTTCAGTAGAGGAAATATTTGTCACGATGTTGAAATCTCACAAGTAAGCATTGAGGGTCCTGTGCGCTCACTGATGTTATATCCCCAAATTGAAAACTATGGACACATTTAATAAACTAATTACTGTTTCCTAGAATCAGCGTCTAGGGAAAGGCAAAAGTAAGTTTAGGAAATTTTGAATATGGGTCTCCTACTTGTGGGTGGAAAATCGTCATAGATTTGGGATGAGAAAAAAGTCTTAGCTATTACAGGTGGCTCAGATGCCCCCAGACACCAGGGGAAGAGCCACAGAGCTCATTTTCAGTTCAGAAAAGGATTTTCTACCTTCAGAGGGCAGCAGCATCTGAACTCCTTGCTGTGGATTTTACAATGACCAGGACACAGAGGAGGGTTTCTTTTCTGCACTGATCTGGAAGGGAGACTTCTGCTGCCAATCTGTAACTTTCTTTTCCAAACACATAGTTCCTTGATCTTTTGGAGAACAGTAAAAGTAGGAGATCCAGGGTGCATGAATGAGGTGGGCCCTGGCACAGTAAAGCACTTTACCTGAGCTGATCTTAGGAAGCCAGAAGGAACCTGTGTTTTCTACAGCACTGAATTTCTGAGATCCTAGCTATAGAAATTCTGAAATTCTGTAATTTCTGTTGGTCAGGATAGCCCAGGAAGAGAGCCAGGCAGCTAGAAAACATCTTGCAAATCTTGTTGCTTGATCTCTTTTTTACAGGTAAGAAGTTAAGACGTGAAGCAAGTGACAGTTGGCCTCGGGCCACCCACAGGACTACAAAGACCCTATTGAGTCTTCTGGCTCACCCCAGCACCCCACGTGGCCTCCAGATGGTGGGAACTTGTCTGCTGCTTTGTAACACACAGAACTCTCGGCCAGGCTCCTGCTGCTGCTGCTCGGACAGGTAGCGGCTCTGACCCAGGAGGGATGACACATCCTGGGGGCACAGGGGCAGAGGCAGTGCCAGCCCCATCGATGGCAGGCCCAAGTGTTATTACATCTTAAGCCTTCTTAATTCTGTGATGGCAAAAAGTGGAAACCTAATAAACAAACATATATGTAAAAAATAAAAAAATAAAAAAGAATATTGTTCTATTTTTATAGGCAACCCCCCCAAACAAAAACAACAAAAGCACAAGGAAAGCTTCTTCCTCCCCTGCCATCTCCCTCTTCACCTGTCACGCCATTGTTTTATTTGCTGTGTGGGGGTGTGCTGCCTGGGACCTGGGGATTCACACAGACCTCTCTGGAAGTCTCTCACCCCATCCCCTGACACCCTGATTCCCCCAGCGTCTGCCTCATTCCCAACCCCATCCTGTCAGGAATAGAGCATCCTGGGCTCTATTGTCCCTGAGGACTTCACGCACAGACCACAGAGCCAGAGAGCAAAGTGTTAAGAAGTCCAAGGTGGAGCGGTAACCACCCGGGGGCAGGGTCCCCTCTGCATGCAGGGGTTGATAAGTCTGGATTCGTTAGAGCTGGTGCCACTCTCCCTGCCCTTGGTGGACGTGGGACTCTCATTAGCATCCTTGGGCAATATCAATTTTATTTCTTCCAGGTGAAGAAATACAAGTTTGGAAACAAAGCCTGAGGGTGCCCACAGCTCCACACTGCTTTGGGCTACTGGCCCAAGACAGCAACTTCGTCCATGGGGCTGGCGGGGCCTGCGTCTGAGAGGGGCTTCTGCAGAGCCCGGGGCCTCTGGGGGCAGGCAGGGGACTGGCTCTGCCTCATGGCTCGTTAGCCTGGTGGCCCAGCGCCCGGAGGTGGGTGGGAAGGAACAGGTGACTACTCTCTGGAACATCATAAAACCTGTGCAAAGCCGATGCTTCATTTTCAAGGACAGTTGCCAAATTCTTGCCCTTGAAAGAATTTTCCAGGTCTTTCTATGAGGAAAAGGTTTAATTTAGAGAAGGAGGGAGGCGATGTGAAGACCTGGCACAGGTTAGTCAGGGCAAAGCTCCACGGTCTCCAAAGAGAGAAGGGATATTACAAGAACCTTTTCAAAAGACAGAGGTTCCCACTTGGGCAAGGCAAATAATCTGAACCACAGCTAGAAAATTCCCAGAGTCGGGGCAGCCAGCATCCCCTTATTTCCTCCTGTGAAGATCTCTTCTGCAGACATCAGGGTAACTGAAAATCCACAGGACACAGCGTGGGCTTCGCGGCCCTTATAGCTAAGGGTAAACATGCTGTGCCCACTTGGTTCAGCTCCCCACCCCAGCAGCAGCCCCTGGGCAGGGGACACTGCCTGGACACTCTGTGCCCATTGGACCTCCCATCGGCCTGTCCTCCTTAGCTCTGCTTGGGCTGAGCCTCAGATCTGTCGACAGCCAGCAGAGCACTGAGTCATCCGCCTCCTTTTCAACCGCGACATATTTCTGGGAACGTGAAGCACTTTTGAAGGACAACGTGACATTCCTTACCTCGCAACAGAAAGTCAACTGCCCACTTCCTTTCTAGTCACGTTGCATCATCTTTTGGAACAGGACTAAACAAATTTACTTGAAACTGACATGCCTTCAGGAAAGAAAGGCCCAGGAGCACAGGTTTGAGCCCCACCCCTCTCCCAGGGAAGAGCTCAATTATCCCACCCTAGGGGAGGGGCGGGCAGGCCTGCTGCAGCTTCTCTGCCTTTGCTTGGGCAAGAAAGAGGTGTCTACGCGCTCCACGCCCATCCGCAGCGATGACGGTGGTCATGTGACCGCCATCCCAGGCCTCTGTGGATACAGCAGTTCTAGGGATGGGCACCGCAGCTCTTGAAATTCTGCATCTTCTCAGAATAAGTTATGGAAAAGGTAACTAGACTCTGTACAAATCTTGGGCCTGTGGGTACGTTTTTGCACACCTGAATCCCTGAAAAACATCATAAGACGGTGAACAATCATCAAGAGCTTGGGGAGGGAGCTGAGGGTGGGCGGAGGATGCACAGGTGACTAGAAAAGGCGTCTGCTCCCAAGGACTCAGCCTCATGGGGGTGACAGCCCTGGAGCCAGCTGCAGGTGGAGGGGGCCACGCCCAGGGGCGCTCACAGGAGAGGAAGCTGAATGCCACCTGGAGAGGACAAGGAAGGCGAGGTCCAGAGGGTGTCTGAGCAGGCGGGGCTGCTGGGATCCTGAGAAACAGTCCCCAGGCAGGTGTGGGCGCTTACAAAGAGGGTTGGAAAAGCACAGCGAAGATCGGAGAGACGCCAGGTCGGAGCAGAGCTTGGAAGGAGCTGGAAGGGATGGCGGGGTGAGGGGCAGGCCGGTGAGCAGCCTGGTTGGAAACAGACCCTTGAGGTAGATTCACAGAGCCCTCAGAAACCTCCACGCTCCGACAATGTCAGGTTTGGGGGTGGTGGCAAGCCATTCTGCGTCTTGAGTGACATGCTCCAGACGTGCCATAGAAATGTCATCCTGGTGCAAATTTGGAAAGGTTGAAGGTGGGGACCAATTGGGAGGCCTTGTCTGTGCTGCAAGTGGACGGGAACAGGCTTGAGTGGCAGATGGCAGTAATTATGGCAATGGTACTAATTGCAATCACCCTTGAGGAGGGCCGACCTGCACCGGGCACCTGCACAAGCTATCTCAGTTCGCAGCAGAGCCACGGCCCTCCAGATGAAGAAGCTGAGGCACAGAGAGGGAAGCCAGCCGCTCACAGTCACAGCAGCACAGCTGGGATGGCTGCAGCCTCCCCCTGTCCTGGGGATAACAGAACTGCTTGCGTTGCCGTGGAGGGGGAGGAGGTATCCTCACAGTCTCTGCCTGGTGTCTCGGAGGACAGGTAATGGGACGCAGATGAGACCAGGCAAGTCGGGGAGGAGGAATTTGCAACTAGGTTGGGTGGGACCAGATGAAAACTGGGCACCAGCAAAACACCGTGATTGCCTCTGACAGTCTGTGGTTGCAGCCCTAGGCCAGAGGTTCACGTAACAGATTCCCGCGAAAAAAAGCAAGGTGCGAACAGCATCCTCGGAGGTGCCTGAGAGTTTGTTGTGTGCCAGCCACCGGCTAAATGCTTGCCATGTGTCCTTGTGGCAGTCTGTGCCAGGGTGCCACTGGCATCTTCAGAAACACACGTTGAGTAACTTGCCCAGGGCCACAGAACCAGTAAGCGGTAAACCTGGGGCTCAGCTGAAGGCTAACTTCCAAGTTCATCTGCATAGACAGAGCACGGGAAGAATTCACCTCTGGGGTTATAAAGTTATTTGCTGGAATGCAGGTGCCTCACATCCCCTTTGTTTGCTTGTATGTATTCTGTAAATGGTGGACAGTTAACGCACAGTAGAGTTAGTACACAGTAGTTAGTACACAGCAGTATTTTGGTCCTAGGGGAAAAAGGTTTGAATAAAGCAAAAAAGTGGACGTGGAAACTGGAAGACATTTTGGAACATAATTTGCTAATCTCTAGCAAAGATTGAAAACATGAGGGAATACTACGCAGCCTTAAGGAAGATGGAGACTTTACCTCTCTGTTTACGTGGAGGGAGCTGGAACATATTCTCCTGAGTAAAGTATCTCAAGAATGGAAGAAAAAGTATCCAATGTACTCAGTACTTCTATGAAACCCATTTATATTTACTCATACTTTCTTATGTAAGATCACAACTATAGCCCGGGATAAAGGAGAGAAATGGGGTGGGAAGCGGGGAAGGGGGAGGTTTGATAGAGGGAAGGTAAACAATGGGACCACACCTAGGGAACATAATGCAAGGGTACATCAAATCTATCAAGTATAGAGCATAAATGTCTTAACACAATAATCTAGTAAATGAGGTGAAAGCTATATTAATTAGTTTGATGTAAGCACTCTAAAATGTATAAAAAAAAATCAACACATTGTACCGCACATATGCATAAATGTATTCATGATCTATGGGTATATGACTTAATAAAAAAAAAAAGAAAGAAAGAAATGAAGGATAAGAAGCCTAAAATAAAAATGGAAAAATGTGGCATATTCTTCAACCCTGAGATTCCAATGTTGGAAGACAATCAAATAGGCAGAAACATACATTAAATTGTCTAAAGCAATAAATTACACGTGGAAATACTTTCAATGTCCACTAATAAGGAATTGAAATAAATTTTGGCTCAGCCATCCAGCTGAATCCAATACTAGGTAGCACCAAAAAGGGAGCCATTTAGATGATCAGGAGGACATAAAAATTGTTCGCTATATATACACACATACAGTATAGACAGACACAGGGAGAAAGTGTGTTAATCTCAATTGTGGTTAAAAAAAAGGGTTTTTCCATGAATACATGCATTAAACTGTTCAGCTTTTCAGAGAAGTAAAAACACAAATATTTGTCTAATGTTGATTGGGATAAATGTTGGTTGGAGCATGTGTGACAGAGAGGAAATCCGAGCTGCGCAGTAGCCGGTACTTGCGAGGTGAGAGATTTCAAAGGATATACACTGAAATGCTTTGTGACTTTAATTTTTCTTTTTAAGTATCTGAAGTTTTTCTAGTTTTTTTTTTTTCCTACGGTAAAAATGGATTACTTAGAAATATTTACTTCTGAATACTACTTTTTAAGGCAAAATAGAAACAGCACATGTGGAGGTAAGACGGGTGAAGAGCGTGTACACTCAACAACTCAGGATGGAGGACCTTCTGAAAGAGTCTAGTACCAGCTGCCTCTGAAAGACCCAACTGGATGAAGACCGAGGTGAGCCAACGAGGACGGCATCCATGATCTTTCCTTTCTTATGGGAAATGTTCCTTTATTGCTGTTTATCTCCAGCTCTCTTCCTCTCCCAGCCCAGACCCACATCCATCATTACCTGGACATTCATGCCCCCCATAGAACTGCCCCTCTCTCCTCCCTTTGCTCTGCCCCAATCGGATGGGCAGACCCAGGCTCACCCGCCTGTATCCCCCACCTTCTTTGGTTGCGCTACCGCCTTCCCAAATTGAGTGTCCTTCCAGATTCTTTCCCCCCGTCCCTATGCATGTTTAAATGATTCTTTAAATATCACATTAAGCCAGTGGTTCTCAACCTTCCTAATGCTGCAGCCCTTTAATGCAGTTCCTGTGGATGGACCCACAGGTTGAGAACCTCTCTATCCTCCAGCCTACTGCCTTCCTCAGCCTCCCCCACCACACCTGTAGTCCTCCCACCCCAGGCCCATCCACACCTGCTCCTCCATTTGACCCTTTCATTCACACTCCACCCCGCACCCTGCAGAATTAAGTCTTCCTTCTTTAAAATGTTTCAAACGATGAAACAATAGCAGCAGTATACATAGAACTTGTTTTTTATTTCCATTCGATTATTTCCTTAGGTTAAATTCCCAGGAATGGAATTTCAGGGTTGAAGGGTATGGGGAAATTTTTACACATGAACTTGTCCACACTTCTGAAATGGGCACAAATGCCCAGCTCCCTCCCCATTCTTCTCCAGCATAAATATTGTTAGGGAATGTAGAAAAAAATGTTAATTTTTATGCCCTGACTCTGCCTGTGTTTTTTTTTTTTAATTAATCTTTTTTCAATTAGGTCCAAGTTATCTTTTAATTGACAAAAATGATTTTCTTATTTAAAACATTATGTATTGAAGCCCCTTATCCATTCTAGTTTTTTGTTTTGCATTTACACGCACATCACTTCAGGTTATAGAAACTTTATTCTAATTGGCAGGCAAGCATTGCACAAGCTTTGCAATGTGGCAATTTCTCCCCAGGGAACTCTAAAAAAGCAGGGCAGGGGTGGGTGGGGGTTCAGCTTACTTTCTTCCAGGCTAGTAAAATAAATAGTAAAAAAAGAAAAGAAATGGAAAGGATTGTTATCTGTAGTCATTCTTACTACCATATTGAGTCATTTGCTTTTTAAAATAAAGACAAAAATTTAGTAGGTGACAGTTCCTGGGTCTGGAGATACAGATCTCCTTAAATTGACTTTCAGAAGTTTTTGAGCAAACTCTGACCTGGAGCTTTCACTAAGATAAGATGGTAACTGACCAAGAGATTGGAATGTTCCTTCCCTGGGCCATTTCTTCTCTCTTCCCTCTTTCTCTCCTTCTGTCTCTGAAATTATTCAGGAATCTCACCCAAGGGCGTCAGTGCTCCGCGTGCTCAGGAATGCTAGACTGATTCTATTTATGTGATCTCTTTTTGGCTAAGTGAAGAGATCAGAAGAAATTAGATCTTTAATATAGACCATGAAATTTACCATCTCTAGGCCAAATGCACGTTGTCAGTTACACAGCGTTCCCCCAAACCAGGACCAGTCTGGAGATGCTTTTCTAAAATGTCTTTATCAAACTCTCTCTACCAGACTGCTGTCTGAACACAGAGGTCACCAAGTTTGCCCCTGGCTTTTGCTACCAATGAACAAATCTTCCCACCTTTGCCCTACTTTTTGGGAATTGGGTGCCCCAGGGCCTTTGCACTGGCTTTTACTCTGCCCACTCCCTTCTAATTTTCAGCTCCCCTGGGGCTGCCCACCTTTGACTGCTCCTGGGAGGCTCTAAGCCCCTCCTGTTTATCCTCCAGGCACTTTGTCCCCTCCTTCACAGAGGTCATTTTAGATTTATTTGTATCTCGGTTAATGTGGAACTGAGCCCAATGGAACCACCCTGCTCCCAGCTCTGTGCCACCTACCATCCCACCCCTGGTCTGGGTGGCCCCACCACCCAGCTCTGACCTACTGCTCTCCTGTCCAGCTCTGCTGCTGCCACTGGGTTCCTTATGGGAACATCAGACACCCGGAGCTTGTTCCTGCTCTGCGCTGGTTCCCTCCATTGAGAAGATTCTTTCCAAAGCTCTCCCTGGCTACCCCTTCTCTCATGGAGGTCTCCATTTAATCGCCACCTCCTGGGAGACGTGAGGGTCTTTCCTGGTCTTTGTGCATGCAGCTCTCATATGGTCCTATTTTACCGTCTTCCTAACTCTTCTCTGTCTGAATTTTTGGGTTTTGTTGATGTGTTCACGACTCGTCTTATCCTCCCAGGGCCACGTTTCTGGGGGGGTGGGGGGGGACAGTACCAGGCTAAGTGCGCAGTGCACAGAAGGGCGCCTGGGAACAGGAAAGCACAGGGCACAGGTGAGCCGAGGGGACACGTGAATACACTCAGAATTAACATTGAGGAAAAAAACAGAGAAATAGAGAATCTCAGGATTGCGAGGTGCCCAGGATTCTTTGGATCCATGATAGCATCCCTGACGGGGACTTCAGACCCCCTTTGAACTCTCGCAGTGACTGGGCGCTAATTACAGCTCCGCAGACAGAGTGAGACAAGCAAAAATAGCCTGTAAGGTGACCCAGTGATGAGACCCAGGGAGATGACACTGCATAATTTTCTGGAGCTAATTTAACAACCCACTCTGATTCACCGCTTGGCATGACATTGGCTCATGGAGAAGCCATGGAGAAAGCAGGCATGTGAAAAAATAGCCTGAGTTGGTGGCACCAGTGCGGGGACGGGAAGAGGAGGCTGGGGAGGCAGGCGGAGGTGAGGCCAGGCTCTGTGCTCTGACTCTGCCTCTCCTGGCTGTGTCTCGGATGAAAAGGGGCGAAGTGAGGAATGCCCACCACGATACAGTCACACGCTGAACCCTGACATCTGCACATGTGACAGTGGTCCTGTGAGACGGTGATGCTGGGTTTTTACCGTACCTTTTCCGTGTGTAGGTGCGTTTGGCAGCACACTCAGGCCATGTCACAGCTGCCTGCAGTGGTCAGCACGGCCGTGCTGTGCGGTGTGCCGCAGGCCACTCCTCCAGGCCTGTGTGACTGTGCCTGGCACACTGTTGGGGCCCAGAAACACTCTTTTCGGTCCTCTCCACAATTGTTTCCGACAACCGTCGGGGGGTGGGCACAGGACCACTCTGCTGGAAACTTCCCTGCCCTGTGCGTGACTGACCAAGTTCTGGGCAACTGAGCTGCTGTCAGCTCTGGCTTCTTAGCAGGGGCTTAAACCCTGGGCATGACCCCCATCACGCTCCCCTTACCCCCACCTCAGACACCAGGCTGCCCCCCCGGCTCCCACTACAGAGAAGAGCAGTGTTCTGGGGAGTCCCTGGTGGAGCAGAGCACCCTGCCAGCCCCCTCGCTCCGGGCTGTTAGGGGCAGGGGGTGTGAACAGCTCTCTGAGTTAAGGCCTCACATGGTGGGGGGGTCTTTCCCTCACTAACACTAGATTCAGCAAGCTCGGCTTGGCCCTGGCACTGACATTGGAACTGGGCCCTGAAGGATAAGCAGGAATATCCATGGAGCAGGTGCAAATTCCAGGGGAAAGGAGCTCCTCCGTACGCCAAAGCCTGGAGTCCCTGAGTTTCTTCTGGACTCTCCTCTGTCAATCATACAGACTCCTGTCTGCCCTGATCCTGAAAATACCACCTCGGCTTGTCCTTGTGACCAGCTGGTTCTGGACACACTGGCTACTGACAGAAGCAACAGCACCTGCTCTGGGAAAGCTGGCTTGAGCCAAGAGTAAATGGTCTTAGATCCCACAAGGAACTTGAACTCGACACACAGGCCTGCTTCTTATCTTTTAAGGGAGATGTCACTCTTAAAATTATGATGAACGGCATAATAACACTTTCCCCAGAAAATGCTTCCCACTCCCCACATTTGAATGAGTTTTCAGACACTGAAGAATCGGCTCTCTGGACTCCAGTGGGAGGACTTCGGGGCGGTTGTTTCAATCAAGAGAGGGGCCTGATCGGATCTGAGAGCATCGGACTCTCATGGCAGTGTGGAGACCACATGGGGGCCGGGGGGTGGGCTCCGGGTGGCAGGGACATTGGGCCAATGTTGGGGGCAGAGTCAAAGGTGAAGGGGGCGTTCTGATGTGGAGGGAGGGTTTGCAGGGGGAGAGGAAGGTGTAGGAACAGTGACCCCAGTTCTTTGGCTTTTCCAGGTCACACCCATGAGAAGAAGGACTGGAAGGAACTAGGCAGCGATTCCTGGAAAGCCTGGAAATTCAGGTAGAAGTTTGGAGAGGGCCCAAGCTAAAGGTCTGATGCGTGTGGAGTGTGGGCGACAGCTAATGTCCTGCCCTCCTCTAAGGAGGAGCTGTAAAGTGAGACAGAAACAAGGTCTGGAGGAACCCGCCTCCCAGGGCAAGGCAAAGAAGAGCCTCCTCGGAAGAGTAGAACCAGGGGAGACAGAGAACAAGGGGCAGAAATACCAAGCCCAGGGGGCCCTGAAAGGCCACTGGACTGGGCAACTCAGAGGTCACCAGGGACCCCTTGAAAGCATCTTTTCCTTTGCTAACTGTGCCATGAATGTCCTTGTCTTTACTAAAGTCACAGCCAAATATTCAGGGATACAGAGACATGACCTCTGCAATTTACTTGTGAATGAATTAGAAAAAAAAAAATCCATGTATATTTAGAGCAGTGGTTAAAAAAATCCGTGTATATTTAGAGCTGTGGTTCTCAACCTTCCTAATGCCATGGCCCTTTAATACAGTTCCTGTGGGTTGAGAACCGCTGCTTTAGAGAGAGGACGACAAAGCACGTTCCCAAGTGCAGCATCTGGGAGAAGGTTTGCAGGAGTTCTCAGAGACACTGTGTAGTGTCTTTAAGACTGAAATGCTGTAAAGATTTCTTTGGTTTAAGAAGAATACTCTGGGGGAACTGGACAGTGGTGAGTGAGCCTGAGCGGACTAAACTTTGGAGAAGCTTGCGGGTGAAGGGAAGGAAAAAGGGGCCGGTGACAGTTTGAGGGGTGGGGTTTTCCTTAACGGTGGGGCAGGTGCTTGGGCATATTTTAGGGCTGAAACAACTGTCCCTGAGGGAGCCTCAGGCTGAAAGACACAGATCTCCTGGGACCAGAAGAGGGGGGACATTCTTCCGAGGGTGGGCACAGGAGGAAGACTATGGGGACATGGCCCCCAGCGATGAAGAGGCCCCCCTGGGCGGCCACAGGAAGCATGGCCCTTTTAAGGTGCTTGTGGGCAGCGGGTGAGTCAGCACAGGGCCACCCGGATGGTGGGGGCAGCGTGGGGGTGCGGCCGCCCCGCCCCTGCCTGCTCCCTCAGGGCCAGCCCAGCGTCTCTGTGCCTTTATCAGTCACTTTTACTCAGAGACGTTTTCAAGCGAGCTCTGGCGTGGTGGTACCTTCTTCCGGCTGACCTTGCTCCTTGAAGACATTCACAGGCTTATTCAGGGCCGGAGTTCATTGTCACTCGGCTCCTAAACTTGACCTTGCTGTCGGTGCTCACAGGGGCAGCACAAACGGGTGAACCGACTTTCTTGCCCCCCCCACCCCGTGTCCTGCACATGGTGGCAGCCCTGGTGCAGGGACCCAGGGTGGGGACAAGGAGAGGGACAGACCCACATTCAGAGACAGCTCTCTGGGGAGGCTGCCAGGACATGATGACCTGCCCTCTCTCCTCTCTGGCAATGGGCTTTAATTTCAACCAACCCTCCTTCCCCTGGGGACTCCCTTCCTGGCGCAAAAGCAGACAATGTGGCTGGAGCCCGGGACTAGGGTGAGGCGAGCGGGTGCAAAATTTAGGGAGGGGTGCCAAAATACCCGCCGCAGTGATCGAGGTAAATAACACTTTAGTGAGATATGTTTAAAAACCCAAATTTATGCGAACAATTCATGATGAGCAAAATATCCCAAAAAACGTAAAGAAAGCATTGGCAGTGGGAAGCTTGTTCAATGCCGCCCCCCCAAAGTGCGCTCCCCCTAACACGGGCCTCCCTGGGGCCCACAGGCAGCGTGGCAGAGGATGGGGACAGTTGTTTATTGTTGAGGGACTTTTGCTTTGCAAATAAGCTTATCCTCGGAGGGTGACTTGGACTCCAGTGGCCTGGCCCTTTGGAGGGAGGAGGGGCTCACCAGACCTGGCGCTGGGACTGATCCAAAGGCGGAGATAGGGATCTTTGGGGTGCGGCCACCATGAGGACCGTGGAGAGAGCTGGAGGTCTGAGAAGGAGCTTAGCCTCCAAGGGTGTGCAGACTTAGACACAGTCGCACAAACCCGGCCTGCCCCCGTGGCAGGGCCCCTGGGGCCACCCAACTGCCAGAGGAAGGGAGAGCTCCTGGTCACCCTTGTGTCCAGCCTTTCGCCCTGGCCCCCGTCCAGCTGGGTTTCTTATCACCATTTTCAAGAAAGCTACTTAGATTTTCGGAAAATGGAATGGGAATTCCAGCCACAGACCACCGTCATCTGCCCTCAAATGTTTGTTTCCCTCTGTGGTCAGAACTGCAATGTCAGACCTTTGCTGAAAATGGCGTATTAGTTTTCGAGTCACCCTGAAGACAGACGCACACATCCTCTTATGCTTGTCTGTCTCCTTGGGGCTCCATATGGTGACCAGGACTCCACTTGGTAAGGACAGCAGGTGGGTCAGAGAAGTTTTATAACCTGCTGTGGTTCCCCCAGAAGCTGGAATATGGTCCCATTAGGAAACCCTCTACCAGGGAGGGGGCAGTTTGGGTGGAAGGAGGGTGATTGGTGGGGCCACACCTACACTGCATCTTAGAAGGGTACAGGCAAACCTTATTAAATGCAGAATACAAATGTCTTCATATAATAACTGAGAAAATGCCAGGAAGGCTATGTTAATCAGTTTGACGAAAATAGTTCAGATTGTATATGAAACCAGCACATTGTA
>CAUYRH010119484.1:0-19794 GCA_963574655.1 Perodicticus potto
GGTGGGCGCCTGTAGTCCTAGCTACTTGGGAGGCAGAGGCAGGAGACTGGCTTGAGCCCAGGAATTGGAGGTTGCTGTGAGCTGTGATGCCACAGCACTCTATCCAGGGTGACAGCTTGAGGCTCTGTCTCAAAAAAAAAAAAAAAACAAAAAAACAAACAAAAAAATAAAAATAAAAAACACAGTTTGACAGAATTGTTTAATTCAATAAATGTTCAGTAAGTATTATTGAGAACTCAGCCCATACGAGGAATTCCGAGTAGGCATGAGGAATGCAAAGAAATGATGTTTTTGCGGGTCTTAGGAAACTCCAAGGTGGATTTGGGGTGGGGAGCAGAGAGAGAGGTGTGATGTTGCAAAAGTCAGAGAAACAGCATATAACAGACAACACTAATAGATTGTATTAATTTCTAGAATAGGCTGCTGTGGAAGTCTAGATAGCTCCTAAAAGGCATCAGTCATGACTCTCCACATCTAAGTTAGATTTCCCTATTGTACTGGTCCACTTTGTCTTCACAGCATTTGCCATACTTCGTAATAACATGTTTCTGTGTGATTATTTCCTTAAAATCTGGCAGTGTTGTTATTCACTGTGGTATACCTGGCACCTTAGCACAGAGTCTAGCAGATGATAAGCATTTAATAATAAACCACTGGCTGCAGGAGTGACACCACAGGGCATCATTCAGCCTGGGGAGGGGAGCAGTTGGTGGTGAGGTAAAGCAGGGTCCATCGAAGGCTTGACAGACAAAGAGTGCGCAGTATGTAGGTTCATTTTTTTTGTTGTTTGTTTGTTTGTTTGTTTGAGACAGATCCTCAACCTGTTGCTGTGGGTAGAGTGCTGTGGCATCACAGCTCACAGCAACCTCCAAATCCTGGGCTCAAACAATTCTCCTGCCTCCACCTCCTAAGTAGCTGGGACTACAGGCGCCTGCCACAATGCCCAGCTATTTTTTTGGTTGCAGCTGTTGTTGTTTGGTGGGCCTGGGGCTGGATTCAAACTCGCCAACTTGGGTGTATGTGGCTGGCGCCTTAGCCTTTTGAACCACAAGCGCCAAGTCATAGGTTGAGTTTTGAAAGTAGAGTAGGCCTTCAGACTAAGTGAGTAGCCATGCCAGGCAGGAGATAGCTTGTGCCTAGCTGTGAGTACCTTGGGGTGAGTGTGGAGGTAACCAAGTCGACTCAAACCAATTTTTTTTTGCCATGCCCTCATACATGGTACAGGCATCTCTAAACTAAGGAGCTATGGCAAGAGGTTTATGATTCCATGTGCACATTGGGGTTATAGACTGAGGAAATAAACATGGGAGTACAGTACTATTATTTTACAATCATACAGAGGTCCAGCTAGGCACTGTGGCTCACGCCTGTAATCCTAGCACTCTGGGAGGCTGAGGCAGGTGTATTGCTTGAGCTCACAGGTTCGAGATCAGCCTGAGCAAGAGTGAAACCTCCATCGCTACTAAAAAAAAAAAAAAAAAAAAAAAAAAGAAAAGAAAAAAGGAAAAACTGAGGCAAGAGGATTGCTTGAGCCCAAAAGTTGGAGGTTGCTGTGAGCTATGACGTCACAGCACTCTGCCCAGGGCGACAGCTTGAGATTGTCGTCCTCCCAAAAAAGAAAAAAAAAAATTGATACAGAGTCCCTGTTGTGATTAGTAATAGCCAGACTCATTTAAGTGCATTAATGAATTTGTTGTGATTTTTATCTCATATAATTTCCCATCAGCTATAAACTAAAGTTACAAAAGGCTCATGATTTTTTTTAAAAAAGGATCATTCTGGCTCGGCGCCTGTGGCTCAACGGGCTGGGGCTAAGGCGCCAGCCACGTATACCTGAGCTGCCGGGTTCGAATCCAGCCTGGGCCCGCCAAACAACAATGACGGCTGCAACCAAAAAATGGCCAGGCGTTGTGGCGGGCGCCTGTAGTCCCAGCTACTTGGGAGGCAGAGGCAGGAGACTCGTTTGGCCCTGGAATTGGAGGTTGCTATGAGCTGTGACGCCATGGCCCTCTCTCCAGGGTGACAGCTTGAGGCTCTGACTCAAAAAAAAGAAACAAAAAACTTGGAATATGGCAATCAATCACTACGATACTAAATATTAACTCAAAGCAAAAACACTAGGTGGCTCATGCCTGTAATCCTAGCACTCTGGGAGGCTGAGGCAGGTGGATTGCTTGAGCTCACCAGCTCAAGACCAGCCTGAGCAAAAGAGAGACCTCATCTCTACTAAAACTAGAACAACTGAGGCAAGAGGATCACTTAAGCCCGAAAGTCCGAGTTGGAGGCTGCTGTGAGCTATGTGCCACAGCACTCTATCCAGGGTGACAGCTTGAGACTCTTGTCTCAAAAAAACGACAACACTAAAGCTAAACTGAGACATATGGATATTATTTCAAAATGATCTTTCTTTAAAAATTTGTTTTTCTTTTGTAGAGACAGAGTCTCACTTTATCGTTCTCGGCAGAGTGCCGTGGCGTCACACAGCTTACAGCAACCTCCAACTCCTGGGCTTAGCCTTTGGTGATTCTCTTGCCTCAGCCTCCCGAGTAGCTGGGACTACAGGTGCCCACCACCAGGCCCTGCTATTTTCTGTTTTTGCAGTTTTGGCTGAGGCCGGGTTTGAACCCGCCACCTTCTGTATATGGGGCTGGCGCCCTACTCGATAAGCCACAGGCGCTGTCCTTTTTTCGAGACAGAATCTCAAGCTGTCGCCCTGGGTAGAGTGCTGTGGCATCACAGCTCACAGCAACCTCCAACTCCTGGCTTAAGCGATTCTCCTGCCTCAGCCTTCCAAGTAGCTGGGACTACAGGTGCCCACCACAATGCCTCAGTATTTGTTTTTTTTTTTGGTTGTAGTTGTCATTGTTGTTTGGCAGGCCCGGGCTGGATTCGAACCCACCAGCTCTGGTGTATGTGGCTGGTGCCTCAGCCGCTTGAGATACAGGCGCCGAGCCTCAAAAAGATTTTTTTAAAGAAATCTTTAACACTTACTCTAATCATTCAAGAAATTAGGTTGTTTTGCATTTTCACAAATACTATATTGCATCATTTCTTTTCCTCCAATATAATTTATACGTGAACTTTGAACAATTTGAAAATTACTTCACTTTGTTTTATCGTGAAGTAAAACATGCACATACTTGGAAAATATATATGTACTATAAAGAATAACAGAAAATGATTGTCCAGGTCAAAAAAGTATTTTGCAAACATTTGTTCGAAGTCCTTTTAGAGAAGTTGAGTGGTGCATGGTCAAAGGGTGAAGGTGGGCTGTGAGTTGCAATATCCCTTTTGCTAACTCCACACAGTAAGACATATGCTTTATACAACCACCCTCCTTGGGGAGCAGATAGCTTGGGGGTAAAATCTTTGTGAGGTCAGCACTATTGCTTAGCAAAAGGTTCCTTTCAACCACACTCAGAATGCTCCCTTGGAGGAAATCTGTTAAATACAACATTCTCCATCTCATTAGATTTCTAATGTTTTTATTTATTGTTAGCATCTTGTTTATTTATTAAGAGATAGGGTCTTGCTTGCTCTGTCCCCTGGCCTAGAGTACAGTCATGTGATCAAAGCTCACTGCAACCCCAAACTTCTGAGATCAGGCAATCCTCCTGTCTCAGCCTCCCATGTAGCTGGGACTGTATGCATTAGCCCCCATGCACGGCTAAGTTTTAATATTTTAATTTTAATTTTTGTAGAGAAGACAAGCGTCTTGTTTTGTTGCCTTGTTAAACATACTGACCTCCAAGTCCTGGCCTCAAGTGAGGCTCCTATCTTAGCCTCCCCAAATGCTAGGATTACAAATTGAGCTACCACACTGGCTACCAGTGCTGTTTTAATAGCTCTCAGAGATTAGGCCTAGGGTTGCTCCTTAATCTACCTCCCTTCTCTCCCTCTTTTCTTTTTTTGAGACAGACTATCACTATGTTGCCCTGGGTGAGTGCAATGCAGTCACAGCTCACAGCAACCTCCAACTCCAGGGCTTAAACGATTCTCTTGCCTCAGCCTCCCGAGTAGCTGGGACTACAGGCCCCAGTCACAATGCCTGGCTATTTTTTTTGAGACAGAGCCTCAAGCTGTCACCCTGGGTAGGAGTGCTATGGCATCACAGCTCACAGCAACCTCCAACTCCTTGACGTGATTCTCTTGCCTCAGCCTCCCAAGTAGCTGGGACTACAGGTGCCCACCACAACGCCCAGCTATTTTTTGGTTGGGGTTGTCATTGTTTGGCAGGCCGGGCTAGATTCGAACTGGCCACCTCTGGTGTCTGTGGCTGGCGTCTTACCCGTTTGAGCTACAGGCGCCGAGCCTTGACTATTTTTTTGTTTATAGTTATCATTGTTGTTTGGCAGGCTCGGGCTGGGTTCGAACTCGCCAGCCCTGGTGTATGTGGCTAGTGCCCTAGCCGCTGAACTACAGGGCGCTGAGCTGATGCCCAGCCATTTTTAGAGATGGGTCTTGATCTTGCTCGGGCTGGTCTCGAATCTGTGAGCTCAGGCAATCCACCCACCTTGGCCTCCCAGAGTGCTGAGATTACAGGCATGAGCCCACCACGCCTGGCCTCCTTAACAGATTCTTTTTTTTTTTTTTTTTTTTTTTGAGACAGAGTCTCACTACGTCACCTTCGGTACAGTGCTGTGGCGTCACAGCTCACAGCAAACTCAAACTCTTAGGTTTAAGCGATTCTCTTGCCTTAGCCTCCTGAGCAGCTGGGACTACAGGCGCCCGCCACAACGCCCGGCTATTTTTTGTTGCTGTTGTCATTGTTGTTTAGCAGGCCCAGGCGGGGTTTGAACCCGCCAGCCGCGGTGTATGTGGCCGGCGCCTTCCCCACTGAGCAACAGGCTCCGCCAACTTAACATCTTGACCAGCAGAGATGAGTGCCTCACACATGTTGGACAGTGGCTTGAAAGATGCACATATATTAAGAGATGCTAGATGGTTCCTGCGCTGAGCAGGCTGGGAGTCTTTCTGGGAAGACAGAGGAGAATTTAACAGAAACATTCGACGGCGGGCGTGGCTTACCACAGCCGCACAGTCGTAGACAGGGAGCCGAGCAGATCAGAAATCCTGCGGATCACAAACTGACTTGGGCAGTGCGTGAAGCGGGCAACGCCCGGAAGGAAAACCTTCTTCGCCCCGGAGGTTACCCTGGCCCAGGGGCGTCCTCCTCCAGACACCACCTCCCCGCCCGCCTCCTGGGACTCCCAGGAGGCTGAGCGACAGCGTTCGTCGTCGTTGGTAGGTCTCCACGTTTCCCGCAGCTGGTGGCTCTAAACTGGTCTTGGGGACAAAACTTGGGTCGGGAAAGAGGAAGAGGGGAAAGCGGTGTAAAGTCCCCCAGGTGGACTAGTGAGTGGCAAAATGGAGGGTGGCCCGACAGTCCCGGTCCAGGCGAAGAGGAAAAAGTCGCGCGCGCGCGAGGTTTCTTTCAGGCGTCCGCCTTCGGCCACCTCCGGGAGTTTCGGCTCTGACAGTTCCCGCTCAGGCCCTCGGCTCCCGGCACGCGCTATTCCCCAGCCACACCGCCCGGCTTTTTGGGGGTATGGGCCGTTCTGCACGCCGACCCGAACTTGTATCCTACTCGTTTCCTCCCTTCCCATCTAGTTTATCCCCGATCCCGCTCTCCCTGCCCTTCCCTTTTTCGGTAATTCTAAATTCCCCGTGGCGCCCGAGCTCCCATAACTCAGGCGCGTGAGCTGGCGAGATGTGAGAGACCAGGTCCGGAGAGAAGCGGTCATCAGACCTACTGGAGCCTGCTCCTCACTTCGCGCCTTTCCACTCGACGGTCTCAAGTGCTCGCGCGCCCGTTGGCTACAACGGCCTCGAGGTCGGCGCGCCGGGTTCGCGCCTACGCGAGAACGCGCCCTGCGCGCTGGCTGGCTGATGCGCACGCGCCCGAGAGGGCTCCGGGGCGGGGCGAGCAGCTCGCGCTGTGTGGAGAGTCGGTGTGGGTCCGCTGGCGCTCCGGCCCCAGCCGCGGCTGCGATCCCCTGCCAGTCCCCGGGCCTGTGAGGGAAGCCGGGAAGGCGGTCGTAGGGGCGGGGCTGTGTCCGGCTCTTGGCAAGCTGGGGGAGGAGCGCGGCGACGGCGGCGGCTCTAGAAGAGGAGGGAAGGAGGCGGAGGATTTTTCCTCTTCTCAGACCCCGAAGCGTCTGGGACGTAGAGCCCGGAACTGGGGGACGCGACGACTGCGGGGCCCAGTCTGAGGTGAGGCCATGGGTGCTGGGCGGAGGGTTTGGCTGGGGCTCAGAGGGGCACAGAGGTGCAGAGATCGGATTCGAAGAAGGGAAGGGGGGTGGGGGCAGTTGCTGGGGGTTGGGGGACCGAAAATAGGCGGACGTGAGTCCTTTGGGACCAGGAGTGCCCAGAGGGTGGAAGGTTTTTCGGGTCCGTGGGCCGGTGAGGCACACGGGTCCGAATTGGGAGTTTACAGAGGGATAGGCCGGGGAAACAATGGAGTGAGGGGCGCTCTGGTGTGAGCGTGTGTGGGGCATTGGATTTTAAGAAACACGAGCGAGATCGAAAAGAATGGGTCATTTGGTATGAGAAGTACAATGAATAGGGAATGCGGTGGGGATGCGTAAGGTCATCTGCGTGGGTGTCCGAGGTCCTTAGGATTTGGAGGCAATAATAGGATTTGAAAATAAGGGATGGAGGGGCGTTCTTGGGAACGGAATGGAAAATAAGGCAAAGAGAGGCAGAGATATACAGTATATTGAACTATGGCTTGAATGAAAGCAGGAAGACCCAGTCAGTATAGGTAGGTAGGACTAGAGTGATATCTTTATCCTAATTCATAGAAGATGATTGGGTTCTCTTAAATAAAAGTGGATCTTTCTCTATCTTGTCCCTCTCCCTGTGCTAAGGAGTACTAGCCTTTTAATAATTTGAGTGTCATTTATAGTCCATTTTATTGATAAACATGACTGTAAAATTTATTTTCCCCCTATTTAGGTTACTGTATGTCATTTACCTCTGTTCAATGAAGCAGGAGAGAATAGATCACCAAAAATATCTTGCTTTGAGTGAGGTCAGTGATAATGCAGAGTTCAGGGTCTTTAGAGGGAATCAAGAGCTTGTGTATTTGTTTTTAGTTGGACCAAAAGCTAATAATGAATAGGCTTGCTAAAATCTAAGTTATCTGTACTTTGTTAGAATTGCAATTTCTCACTGGGAAATGTTCTACCATCTGCTACTGGTTTTATGCTTGTGGGAGAGAGTTGGGGTTCTGCCTCAAGAAATTATTTTCTTGATGCTGACTTCAGATTATCAGGCTGCCTTATATCTTCCAGTTTGGATTAAGGTTATTTGAGAATATTGTTAAAAAGTATTTCTGGAGTTAGGATCTTTGCATTTCCTTAATAGTTTGATTTCCAGACCAAACTTGGAATGATACTGTACTAAATAAAAAAAAAAAAATAGCAGATTTTGAAATTGTAGTTGTCATTCTGTGTTCATATATAGTCCATGTTAAGCTGTTTATTTGTTTAGCATTAAGTTTTGCTGACTCATTTAACATTTTTGGACATTCATCAGTTTATATTTCTCTTGGATGGTAGTATTAGTCTATTTTATAAAGGTCCACAAATAATGATCTAAATTGTCACTTTTCTTACATGTTATGAAAACCGAACAAAGCAATAAGTGCCGTGTCCTTGTTGTGATAATGTGGCTCTTTATTGACCTCTTTCAGTTTGCTAAGATTTTTTCCATGTATTAACTCATTTAATCCTCACAATTAACTTCTTTGGTAAATTAAGAAGCTAAATAATTTGCTAACGTCACACGGCCAGTGAATAACAAAGCTGGATTCAGATCAGCTTTATTGGATGCCTTTAAATGATCACTTCTCTGTGGTTCTTTCTGTTTCACCCCCATCTTTTAGTAAAGCAGCATGAACTGGTTGAAACTTGGATCTGTTATGGTAACAATGATTTAGCTGAGGATTGGGTTAGTAGGCTACCTCTGTAGGATTATGGAAGGTGTACTGCTCCTGTGATTTAACAAAGCTCCTGGAGTACTAATGGCAGGGCTAAAAACATCTTCTTGCTAAGAATTTGTCCTGTGAGCGTGCTTAATTTTCTGTTAAGGCTTGTGTGGCTGAAGTACTGTGCAGACGTGGCACTCTTACTTGTAGAAGTTAAGATAGCCAGTTGTGGAGCCAAAACTACTTAACTCTGGAAAACAATCGAAAACTGCTCGGCGCTCAAGTGCCCTCCAAGCACTTGTTGAACCCACAGTTGGTACTAGCATTACCTCTAAATATAGATAGGATCCTCTTAGAAACCGGGAGTGAAACAACTAGAACTGAGGGAAGCAGCTGGGGCCTGAGGGAGGAGGAAGTTACAGTCCAAAACATCAGCATAACCTCTGGAGGCTGATCAGGCTACAGATACTAGTGGATGGCAGGAGGAGAGGGAATTTTTATTTGTTGAGCATTTATGTATGCTTTAGATGTATGTGTGCTTTATGTGTATTACCTTTTTTTGGGTAGAGACAGAGTCTCACTTTTATCGCCCTCGGTAGAGTGCCGTGGCGTCACACAGCTCACAGCAATCTCCAACTCCTGGACTTAGGCGATTCTCTTGCCTCAGCCTCCCGAGTAGCTGGGACTACAGGCGCCCGCCACAACACCAGGCTATTTTTTTTGTTGCGGTTTTGCCAGGGCTGGGTTTGAACCCGCCGCCTTCGGTATATGGGGCTTGTGCCCTACCCACTGAGCCACAGGTGCTGCCCTGTGTATTACCTTTTAAGGTAGTTGTAAGTATTATCATTTTTCAGATGAGGTTCAGAGGATTAAGTAACTTGCACAAAGTCAATAATGACCGTGAAGGAAGTTTGTATATAATGTTGATTTTTTTTTTTTTTTTTTTTTTGGTGGAAACAGAGTCTCACTTTATTGCCCTGGGTAGAGTGCTGTGGCGTCACACAGCTCACAGCAGCCTCTATCTCCCGGGCTTAGGCGATTCTCTTGCCTCATCCTCCCGAGGAGCGGGGATTACAGGCGCCTGCCACAATGTCTGGCTATTTTTCTGTTTTTTGTTTGTTTGTTTTTTTTTTTTTGCAGTTCGGCCGAGGTTGGGTTTGAACCCACTACCTTTGGTATATGGGGCTGGCGCCCTACTCGGTGAGCCACAGGCCCCACTCATATAATGTGTTTTAAATTGCTGCTTGCAGTTTCCTGTTGTAGGGCTACCATATTAAAGCTGGGAACTGGGGTGGTGCCTGTGGGTCAAAGGAGTAGGGCGCCAGCCCCAGCCAAAAACTGCAAAAAAAAAAAAAAAAAAAAATGCTGGGAACTAAAAGTCACTCAGATCTACCTTGCTTCTCTGTTAGAAGTGAAACTGATTATTTCAGTCTGACTACTTTCACTGGAAACTGGAAGGAAAGCTTGTATTTCTCTGATTTACTTGATGGGAAAGAGAGTCCATTCCATTCATTACATTACAAATGGTCTGACGAATATATGTGGTAATTCCCCTTCCTTGTTGCTTAGTGTATATCTGCAACAACATGAAAACAGCATGTCCATCTTTCCTATCCTGAGGTCTTGACTTTCAAGGTAAATCATCTAGATTCTATAGGATGACAGTGAAGCATGCCTGTTAAAAATGCTTCTACTTCTCTTGATGTGTTATTGCCACAAATGTTTGACCATCATTCTATCTTAGTTACTTTATTTGTGTTTTGTTGTTACAGTTTTTTTTTTGAGTGGGGCTAGTTTTGAACCTGCCACCTCCAGCATATGGGGCCAGCACCCTACTCCTTTGAGCCACAGGCACCTCCCTGTTTTTTTTTTTTAAAGTTTGTTTTTTTAGAGACAGGTCTTACCCCATTGCCCAGGCTGGCCTCAAACTCTTGGACTCAAGGATCCCCACTCCTCAGTCTTCTCAGTAACTGGAAATAGAGGTGCACACCACCACCACACCTGGCTAGCTTGGTTACTTTTTTTATTATTATGTAAAATACACATAACAGAAAATTTATCATCTTAAGTAATGCTACAGATCAGTGGCATTAGGTACATTCACATTTCTGTGCAACCAACACAACCATCCATCTAGAGAACTTCATTTTTCCAGATTGAAATTCTGTACCCAGTCATTTCTCCTTCCCTTACTAGCCACTGGCAACCACCATTCTACATTTCTGAGTCCATGAATTTGACAACCTGTGTGTATGTGTGTAAGTGGAATCATCATTTGACATATGTGTGTAAGTGGAATCATATAATACTTGCTATTTTTTGTGTGTGTGTGTGTGTAGAGACAGAGTCTCACTTTATCGCCCTCAGTAGAGTGCCCTGACGTCACACAGCTCACAGCAACCTCCAACTCCTGGGCTTAAAGCGATTCTCTTGCCTCAGCCTCCTGAGTAGCTGGGACAACAGGGGCCCGCCACAATGCCCGGCTATTTTTCCTGTTTTTGCAGTTTGGCCGAGACCGGTTTGAACCTGCCACCTTCGGTATAAGGGGCTGGCGCCCTACTCCATGAGCCGCAGGCGCCGCCCATATTTGCTATTTTGTATGTGGCTTATATCTCCTAGCGTGTCTTCAAGATTCGTCCATGTTGTAGCATTTGTCCTAAGTTGCCTTTTTTTTTTGGAGACAGAGCCTCAAGTTGTCACCCTGGATAGAGTTCCATGGCATTACAGCTCATAGCAACCTCCAATTCCTGGGCTCAAGCGAGTCTCTTGCCTCTGCCTCCCAAGTAGCTGGGACTACAGGCGCCTGCCACAGCGCCTGGCCATTTTTTTTTGGTTGCAGCCATCATTGTTGTTTGGCTGGCCCAGGCTGAATTCGAAACCTCCAGCTCAGGTGTACGTGGCTGGCGCCTTAGCCCTTTGAGCCACAGGCACCAAGCCCTAAGTTGCCTTTTAAGGTTGAATACTATTCCATTGCATGTATATATCATAGTTTGTTTATCCATCTTCAGCGGACAGTTGGATTGTTTCCACCTTTTGACTTTTGTGAATAATACTGCCATGAACATTGGTGTGTACACATCTGTTTGAGTCCCTGCTCTTAGTTCTTTGGGGTATGGGCTTAATGAGCCCATGCTTACCTGTGTTTAGTTTTTTTTTCTTTTTTTTCTTTTTTTTTAGAGACAGATTCTCACTGTCTCGTCCTAGGTTAGGGTGCTGTGGCTTCTCTTGCCTCAGCCTACCTAGTAGCTGGGACTACAGGCGCCCACCACAATGCCCGGCTGTTTTTTTGTTTCAGTTAGGCCGGGGCCAGGTTTGAACCTGCCACCCTCGGTATATGGGGCCGGTGCCCTACTCACTGAGCCACAGACACCACTCTGTGGGTGTTTTTTTTTTTTTTTTTGTAGAGACAGAGTCTCACCCTTTATTGCCTTCGGTAGAGTGCAGTGGAGTCACACAGCTCACAGAAACCTCCAACTCCTGGGCTTAGGCAATTCTCTTGCCTCAGCCTCCCGAGTAGCTGAGACTACAGGCGCCCGCCACAACTCCCGGCTATTTTTCTGTTTTGCAGTTCGGCCTTGAACCCGCCACCTTTGGTGTATGGGGCCAGCGCCCTTACTCGATGAGCCACAGGTGCCGCCCTATATTTGTTTAGTTTTTTGAGGAAACCTGGTTACTTTTAGATGGCGGCTTTGTTATATGTTTACCTGAAGGTAGCACGTGGCGTGGCCTTATATATGAGGGATGGTGCTTCCTCTGGCGCGTTTTCATCCAGTGTGCCTTGGCACACTGTGTACCATGATAGCATCTTAGATGTGTTGTGAAAAATTTTAAAGATAATTAATTAAGTAATTTTCAAAAGAGGGTCAAATCACAGTAAGTATATTCTTTAACTTTTTTTTTTTTTTTAGAGATGGAGTCTCACTTTGTTGCCCTTGGTAGAATGCCGTGGTGTCGCAGCTGACAGCAACCTCTTGCTCTTGGGCTTAGGCTATACTCTTGCCTCAGCCTCCCAAGTGGGGAGGTCTACAGGCGCCTGCCACAATGACTGGCTATTTTTTTGTTGCAGTTTGGCCGGGGCTGGATTCAAACCTGACACCTGTGGTATATAGGGCTGGGGCCCTACTCACTGAGCCACAGGCGCTGGCTTCACTTTCTTTTTTTTTTTTGAGACAGTCTCAAGTTGTTGCCCTGGGTAGAGTGCTGTGGCATCACAGCTCACAGCAACCTCCAACTCCTGGGCTCAAGGGATTGTCCTTCCTAGGCCTCCCAAGTAGCTGGGACTACAAGCGCCGCCACAACGCTGGGCTATTTTTTGGTTGCAGCGGTCATTGTCGTTTGGTGGGCTGGGCTGTATTCGAACCCACCAGTTTGGGTGTATGTGGCTGGTGCCTTTGCCGCTTAAGCCATAGGTGCTGAGCCTTCACTTTTTTTTTTTTTTAAATATAATTTGAGTTGTGGAATTTAATTATAGGTTCAGCTGTGCCGTGAGATAAAAAAAGGTTGAGAAACACTGCTCTAGTGACTTTTCTTGTATTGCTAGCAGTATGCTTGTAGTGGAAATGATTCAAAAGGAAATATTTTACCCGGTTTTCATGTATCTAGTATGGAAGGAACCATTTGTTATATGCAGTTCTTTCCTGTCATACTTGCAAATATGGATGATTATCTTTTTTTTATTTTTGGTAGAGACAGAGTATCACTTTATGGCCCTTGGTAGAGTGCTGTGGGGTCACACAGCTCATGGGCTTAGGCGATTCTCTTGCCTCAGCCTACCGAGTAGCTGGGACTACAGGCGCCTGCCACAATGCCGGGCTATTTTTTTATTGCAGTTTGGCCGGGGCCGGGTTTGAACCCACCACCCTTGGTATATGGGGCTGGCATCCTACCAACTGAGTCACAGGTGCTGCCCATGGATGATTATCTTAAAAACACTGTGTGTCTATGAAAAATGTGTCAGTAGTGTAGAGGATTTTTAGTACACTTTGCTACCTTTGAAATTCAGGGTTTTTTTTCATTTAAAATGTTTTACATGTATGAGCTGTTGGTTATTGCTTACCTGATGTATCTTTTCTTCTTTGGAAAATGTTTGAATGCCTGGTATATGCTTTAAATAGTTCAGGCAGGTATCTGGAATACACGGACAGAATAGGAAGGAAAATTGATAGAAGTCATTTGTTTGATTCTATTTTCTCTCCCTACATGTACAGCATATGAGTTGTCTGATAATGTCAAATATAACAGGTTGCAATAGCTGCAGTAAACTGTCCCGTAGGATGGCTCTAACTTCCCATTTCATTTTTTCTAAATGTCACATGAAGGTAAATTATCCTTATATCTTGTTTCACGAGATTATTGAGCTACAAAGTGACTTCAGACTAATATGCTGTTTTCTGGGAGTCTTATAGGAGACTTAGTGAGCCCATGCTTACCTTGGAGGTGGTAGTATACCTGAAACCCAGGTTAATTGCCAATTGAATTGGTTCTGAAATATTTCTAAAGATCTGACGTTGGTAAACACTTAAGGTTGCTGGATATTAAGAATTGGCTAGAGGCCAGTATTCCCTCTCCATGTTGGTCATGTCTACCATGACAACCTATAGGAGCGGATTTCTGAAATTTACGTTATCTTCTACACAGATTCTATAGGAGCTCCAGGCCCTTAAAACATTCAGCAGGGTCTTAGAATATAGATTTTATCTTAAAGGTAACTTTTCTGAGGCCTTTGTCCTATGACTAGTTTGTGATTAGGCCCAAGTTGATTGGAGTTTTTTGAGATTCTTACTGGTCCAAACCCTAAATGACAACTTTGGATTGCTGGTAAGGAAGATTTTTACATCACTTTTTTTTTTCCCCCTGAGACAGAGTTTTATTTTGTTGCCCTCGGTGGAGTGCTGTGGCATCACAGCTTACAGCTTATAGCAACCTCAAACTCTTGGGTTTAAGCGATGCTCTTGCCTCAACCTCCCAAGTAGCTGGGACTACAGGTACCTGCCACACAACGCCTGCCTATTGTTTGTTGTTGTTGTAGTTGTCCTTGTTGTTTAGTAGGCCCAGGCTGGGTTCGAACCCGCTAGCATGGGTGTTTTTGGCTGGCGCCCTAGCCGCTGAGCTACAGGCACCGAGCCACGCTATTTTTTTGTTGTTGTTGCAGTTGTCGTTTAGTTGGCCTGGGCCAGATTTGAACCCACCAGCCTCGATGCATGTGGCCGGTGCTGTAACCGCTGTGCTACGGGTGCCGAGCCTACATTACTTAATTAGCAAGACGACATGATTACTAGTTATATATAGAGAGAGTATGTGTGGATGTGTGTTCTTTTTTTTTTTTTTTTTTGTAGAGACAGAGTTCACTTTATCGCCCACGGTAGAGTGCCGTGGCATCACACAGCTCACAGCAACCTCCAACTCCTGGGCTTAGGCAGTTCTCCCGCCTCAGCCTCCCGAGTAGCTGGGACTACAGGTGCCCGCCAAAATGCCCGGCTATTTTTCTGTTTTGCAGTTAAGCCAAGGCCGAGTTTGAACCCGCCACCTTCAGTACATTGGGCCGGCGCCCTACTCAATGAGCCACAGGCGCCACCCTGGATGTGTGTTCTTTTTTCTTTCTTTTTTTTTGAGACAGAGCCTCAAGCTTTCATCCCATATGGAGTGCAGTGGCTTCACAGCTCACAGCAACCTCCAATTCCTGGGCTCCAGCGAGTCTCTTGCCTCTGCCTCCCAAGTAGCTGGGACTACAGGCACCCGCCACAACGCCCGGCCATTTTTTGGTTGCAGCCATCATTGTTGTTTGGTGGGCCCGGGCTGGATTCGAACCCACCAGCTCAAGTGTACGTGGCTGGCGCCTTAGCCCATTGAGCCACAGGCGCGGAGCCTGGATGTGTGTTCTTTAAAGTTGGCTAAAAGATACTGGAACTGAGGAGAAGGAGGTTTGTAATGAGGACATATACAGGGTGGATATAAAGTTCGTGTGCAATTTAGTATGTTAAACTATTTTTTTTTTCTTTAGAGACAGAGTCTCAATTTGTTGCCCTTGATAGAGTGCTGTGGCATCATAGCTCCCAGCAACATCCAGCTCCTGGACTTAGGTGATTCTCTTGCCTCAGCCTCCCGAGCAGCTGGCCACAATGCCCAGCTATTTTTTGTTGCAGTTTGTCTGGGGCCAGGTTTGAACCCACCACCCCTGGAATATGGGGCCAGCGCCCTACTCACCGAGCCATAGGCACCGCCCTATGTTAAATTATTTTAAATTGCACACAAACTTTATGTCCACCCTGTATATATGATTGTGGGTGAGTCAGGGTAGATAAGTGATTGTATCTTTTGTATGTGAAGATACTACCAATGATAATATTTCCTATTGACTTAGATAGGACTGAAAAGACCAATCTTAAATGACTTGCTGCTGTTTTAAGGCAACACCGGTAGTACAGCAATAACTATTCCTTCAGTTATCCACTTGGTCTCTGATTATAGCATGTTAATGTGGTTAGCCCACTGCTGGCTCTATTAGTTTACTGTTAACATTGAATCAAAATGTGCATTAGCGTGTGGCAGAAATAACTCTTCTTATCTTGTTTGGTTATCTTGCTACGTTTTTATAGTAATTTGCCTACCTGCCTGAACCCTCTGTATAAAGGTATCATCATAAAGAGTCTCCATCACTTTTGATGAAAACAGTGAAACTTATCTATGACTTGTAACAGGAAGCTAAACTATTGTACTTGAGTGATAGGTGGAATAGAACCATCACAGAGCTAAGTCGGCTGTTTAGCTAAGACCCAAACTTGATGTTTCATTTTTTATCTTACTAGTCAGTACACACTAGGTCTCTCTTCCCCTCCTCTTTTTCACTTTTCATTATTATGTGATGTTATTGTAATTTGAGAGCACAGGAAATAATGCAACAACAATGATTACTAAATATGTGCTTGGGCACATGAGATACAAAAAGCTTCTGAAAAAAGGAGGGATATTTGGTACTTTCAGTCTGATTACTTGTTACCTGAAATCCTAACAATTCAGTAAGATTAAGTATGATTATATTCAATGATGACATAATTGTATTTTTGATTGGGCCATAAAACAGAGAACACGTGATTCTTTCATACTCTACTGGTTAATTATTTCCATTGTGAAATAGCCCCAAGTTAAATTATTAACCAACTTGACAGCTGAAGTTTTTGATAACCTGAAATGTGGATCTGCTGAATGGTTTTAGTTATGCTCAGGCCAATACTGATAACATATTTCCATGTGTAATATTTCCAGTATTTTTCCTTTAATTTCTTGTTAAAATAGGGGAACTGTATAACAGGTTAGTTAAGAGCACAAGCTATTGGGTGTACAAGTCTTGCTTTGAATCTCTACTTATTCCTTGTGTGGACTTGAAGTCATTTAATTTCTCTGACCTGTGTTCATGAATCTGTGAAATGGATGAAGGAGTGGTCCTTGCTATAGAGTTGTCATGACTGTTGGATTTTATTTTTATTTATTTTTTTGTAGAGACAGAGTCTCACTTTATCGCCCTCAGTAGAGTGCTGTGGCATCACACAGCTCACTGCAACCTCCAACTCCTGGGCTTAGGCAATTCTCTTGCCTCCGCCTCCCGAGTAGCTGGGACTACAGGTGCCTGCCACAACACCCGGCTATTTTTCTGTTTTGCAGTTTGGCCGAGGCCAGATTTGAACCTGCCACCTTCAGTATATGGGGCCGGCGCCCTACTTGATGAGTCACAGGCGCCACCCCTGGATTTTATTTTTGAGGTGAAATTCACACGACATAAAATTAACCGTTGTATACTGTGTAACTGTCACCTCTATCTAAAAGTTCCAGAACTTTTTCATCACCCCGAAAGGAGACCCCATACCCCACTGAGCATTCGCTCTCCATTCTCCTCTCCCGTCTCTGGTAGCCACTTACTTGCTTTCTGTCTCTGTGGATTTACCTATTCTGTATATTTCAAATAAATGGAATGATACAATATGACTTTTCTTTTTTTTTTTCTCTTTTTGGCCAGGGCTAGGTTTGAACCTGCCACCTCTGGCATACGGGGCCAGCGCCCTACTCCTTTGAGCCACAGGCACCGCCCGACCATATGACTTTTCATGTTTGGCTTCTCTCACATGATGTTGACCATGGTAGATTTATCAGTGTCATTCCTTTTTTATGGCGGAATACTATTCCATTGTATGGATATATCACTTTTTTCCCCTTTTTAAAAACAATTGTGGCCATTCTTCCATGTACAAAGTGGTATCTTGTGGTTTTTTACATTTCCCTAGTGACTAGTGATGTTGAGCATTTTTTCACATCCTTGTTGGCTATTTGCATATCTTTTTTGGAGAAATACCTATTAAATCCTTTGCCATTTTTAAATTGGGTTGTCTTTTTATTGAATTATGACTATTGAATATTAATGGCTATAAAATATGTAGTGTATGTAGAATGCATTTAACAAATATTAGCTTATACTATAATTATAATTATTTTTGCTACTTGTGGCCTGAATTGGAAGGAAATTTTGCCTGGTTTCTTTCTTTTTACTTTTTTATTTTTTTGAGACAGAGCCTCAAGCTGTCGCACTGGGTAGAGTGCCATGGCATCACAGCTCACAGCAACCTCCAACTCCTGGGCTCAAGTGATTCCCCTGCCTCTGCCTCCCAAGTAGCTGGAACTATAGGCCCCCGCCACAACGCCAGACCATTTTTTTTTTTTTTTTGGTTGCAGCTGTCATTGTTTGGCGGCCCGGGCTGGATTCGGGCCTGGGCTGGATTTGAACCTGCCAGCTCAGGTGTATGTGGCTGGCGCCTTAGCCCCTTGAGCCACAGGCACCGAGCCAAGAAATTTTGCCTGGTTTTTGCAAGTAGGAGTGGAGGGGCAACAAAACCTATATTTATTGTCTTTTAAAAAATCTTTTCTTGGAGAGAGTGTCTTGCTCTGTTGTCCGAGTAGACTGCAGTGGGTGATCATAGCTTACAGCAACCTCAAACTCCTGGGCTCAAATGATCCTCCTGTCTCAGCCTCCCAAGTAGCTGGGAGTACAGGCATACACCACCATGCCCAGCTAATTTTTTCTGTTTTTGGTAGAGACGGGACTCTCTCTCTTGCTCAGGCTCCTCCAAACTCCTTATCTCAAGTGATCCTCCCTCCTCAGCCTCCTAATAATGTTAGCATGAGTCTTGCTTATGTTCATTATCAACAAAGTGTTTATTCTTTGCTTTTAATTGATGACCCCAAATCAAGACATTAGAAATTTAAAAAAAAAAGAAATTAGAAATATATATACATAAAATTAGTTTAGCTTGGGCAGAAATCAGTTTATCATCAATGTTTAATTCATTTCTAAGAACTGCAAGACGGTAGTAGTGCCATCTAGTTATAGCTGCGATTTAGATCATATTTCTTCATTCCTGTTACAAGACATTTGCTGTAAATGACATAATCAAAATTTTTTAAAAACTGGATCAGCGAAGCCTACTTTTAATTTTTATTATTATTATTATTATTTATTACCTCAAGCTATTGCCCTGGGTAAAGGCACATCACAAAAGACAGGAGTCCAGGACAAAGCCAGGAAGCACAAGGAGAAATGCACATATCACAGCTCACAGCAACCTCCAACTCCTGGGCTCTTGCGATTCTCCTGCCTCCACCTCCCAAGTAGCTGGGACTACAGGCGCCTGCCACAATGCCCGGCCATTGTTTTGGTTGCAGCCGTTATTGTTTGGCGGGCCTGGGCTGGATTCAAACCTGCCAGCTCAGGTGTATGTGGTTGGTGCCTTACCTGCTTGAGCCACAGGCGCCGAGCCGCCTACTTTTTATATTTAATGGTATACAGTTGAGATATATTATCATTGTAATATTATCATTGCTTATTGTAACTTAGCTTTACAGGCTGCTCAAAAGAAGATAGATGAATGAAAACAAGAGATCAAAGTAATTATTAATTTAGAATTTTACCTTTTAGTCAGGATTGAACCATCTACACAATATATTCTGCCAAGGTTATAGGTAGACATGCTCATTTCATTATGTCATGATGTAAGTGTAAAGTGGGACAGTAGCTTTAAGCAGAACATTGAGAAAGCCATATGCAAGTCTAAATTTGCTTATTTTCTTGGAATAAATAATGAGAAGCATATGCATTCTGGAACTAGTGATTATTCAAATCCTTGCAGGCCGTTTCTCCTTGTGCTTCCTGGCTTTGTCCTGGACTCCTGTCTTTTGTGATGTGCCTTTACCCATTCTGTGAACTCTGCCTGTAAAGCCTTCTAAGTGAGTTGGTGACCATTAAGCCTTACTGAATTCTCTCAGGTGGAGGAAAACACTCCTTTTGGGCTTTTAAATCTTTTTCACATACCTCACAATAGCACTTACTCCAATGTACTTTTAAAAAATGCACATTAAATTTTTTTAAAGCAGTGCATGCACATGGTAAGCAAAATTGAACAGCATAGAAATAAACAGTGTAAATAGTCTCTCAATTTTCTTCCCCAAAGGTAATCACTGGTAACACTTTCTCTTATATATATTTCTGGAGATGTATATTATGTCATGATATAGGTGTCAAGTGGGGTTGATATAAGAATTTTTATAGTGTATAAAATGCTTATTTTTACTCTTTATTGTATTTATTTATTATAATTTATAAATATTGAAAAAAATTCAAGGCTTGGCGCCTGTGGCTCAAGTGGCTAAGGCGCCAGCCACATACACCTGAGCTGGCTCGGGCCCGCCAAACAACAATGATGGCTGCAACCAAAAAATGGCCGGGCGTTGTGGCGGGCGCCTGTGGTCCCAGCTACTTGGGAGGCAGAGGCAAGAGATTCGCTTGACCCCAGGAATTAGAGGTTGCTGTGAGCTGTGAT
>CAUYRH010119486.1:0-47085 GCA_963574655.1 Perodicticus potto
CCTGTAGTCCCAGCTACTTGGGAGGCAGAGGCAGGAGACTCGCTTGAGCCCAGGAATTGGAGGTTGCTGTGAGCTGTGATGCCTCAGCACTCTATCCAGGGTGACAGCTTGAGGCTCTGTCTCAAAAAAAAAAAAAAAAAAAATACAAAGAGTGTGTGCCTATAATATCACCAATTAAAATTCTGATCAGTTGACTACACTAAAGGATGCTATGTCTTTAAGAAAATTTCTCTCTGCATCCAAAACAATTCATTGTTAGTGATATTTATAAAATTAGCAGGTGCAGCCTAGGAAAACTTTTTTTTTTTTTTTGATAGAGTCTCACTCACTTGCCCTGTGTAGAATGCTGATCATAGCTTGCCCTGTGTAGAATGCATCATAGCTTATAGCAACCTCAAACTCTTGGGCTCAAGTGATCCTCTTATCTCAGGATCCTGAGTGGCTGGGACTATAGGCACCTGCCACAACCCTTAGCTAGTTTTTCTGTTCTTAGTAGAGACAGGGTCTCACTTTGCTCAGGCTGGTCTCGAACTCTTGAGCTCAAGCAATCCACCCGTCCCGGGCCTCCCAGAGTGCTAGGATTACAGGCGTGAGCCTGCCTGGCCCCATGAAAGCATTTGTATTAGTGAAGAGAAAGTGAAAAATACGCTATGACTGAGAGAAAATAAGATGAGAGGGTCTGGTTTAATGTCCTCAGATGCCAGTATGTAACGATTCTGCTGGTTTCAGAGGCTGATAGAATGAAAGTTTAATTGAATAAATATTGAAGAAAGAAACCATCTTAGTGGATCAATGGGATAATAAAAGAAAGAATAGACTATCTCCATTCTGATTAGCAGGGAGCAATTAGAAAAGCTTCAAGTCAGTGGTTATCCATTTTTTTTAGTGACAGAACCCTATATATATATATATTTTTTTTTTTTTTTGGTTAATTTTTTTAGGCTTTTAAAGATCTAAAATCACCTTTTTGAGGGCTAGGAGGATGGAGGTAGGAAATTAATAATGAGCTGGCAAGCAGAACCTTGACAAGTAGACAGATTGAAAAATTTACAAAGCAGGGATTTAGAGCCTCAAGCAAATCAAGATATTAAATGTCCAGAATCACCTGCCTCATGCTTGTTGCACGCTGAACCAAAATATGGTACTTTTGGTTAAGATCAGAAAACTGAGCATGGAATTAAATCATCATTCCCAGCCTTGAACATACAAAACTGACATTTACAGTATTTGAGTATTTGATATTTATTATGAACAACCACCATTGACCTCATGGTTGCTATTGGTCAAGCCATATCTCGATTATTCTCATTTAATTTTTACTAAGATCTAAGAGCTGTAGATAATTTCTATGTTACAAATGAGAACACTATGCTCTGAGTTAAATGGAGCCGAGATCAAATCTACTTACTGTTTAATTCTATACTTTTAAGCATCTGGCTACACCACCTCTCTAGAAATGCTATTTAGTTCAAATGTGAGCGGTGTTCTCCTCAGCAGAAAACTGAGCAAACAGCAACCGCAGTGGAGCGGGAACAGAAACCACTAAGATGGTGTTATATTTTGAGTGAAGTCCAACACGGGACCCATAGATAAAATAGTTAAAAGCAACATTGTATTAGGATAGATTGATAAGTTCACATCATTAACATCACTGATGAAAGCAGCTTAATAGGCAGTTCTTCCTCCTGAAGGAGGAGGCAGAGTTTGAATCTGACGAGGATATATCCTCACACTACTCTCTCCTGCTCATGGATGCTGCTGGAGAACACCTTGCCCAGGAGAGTGAATTGGTTGAAGGTTCAGAGCTCCTGGTGGGCCTCTGTGCTGAGGGCAGTGCTGGGCAGGGACTCTGTTTAATGAGGCATCCTGATGAAAGTTTAGATACAAGAAAAAGTACCATGCCTTTATGTTGTGAGGCAGAGCTGAGCTGCTCCTCATTAGAAACAAGATGCCCAGCGCAGTGGCTTATGCCCGTATTCCTAGCACTCTGGGAGGCCGAGGCAGGTGGATTGCCTGAGCTCATAGGTTTGAGACCAGCCTGAACCAGAGCGAGACTCCATCTCTAAAAATAGCCAGGCAGGGCAGCACCTGTGCCTCAAAGGAGTAGGGCACTGGCCTCATATGCCGGAGGTGGCGGGTTTAAACCCAGCCTGGGCCAAAACCTGCAAAATAAATAAATAAAAGTAAAAATAAAAAAATAAAACTAGCCCGGCGTTGTGGAGGGCGCCTGTAGTCCCAGCCTCTCGGGAGACTGAGGCAAGAGAATCACTTGAGTCCAAGAGTTTGAGGTTGCTGTGAGCTATGATGCCATAGCACTCTACCAAGAGCGACAAAGTGAGACTGTCTCAAAAAATAAAAAATAAAAAAATTTTTTTAAAAATGAAACAAGACTTCTACCCAGCCTGAACAAGAGAGAGACCCAATCTCTGCCAAAAAAGAAAAATTAGCTGAGTTCTGCGGTGGGTTCCTGCAGTCCCTGCTACTTGGGAGGCTGAGGTAAGAGGATCACTTGAGCCCAAGAGCCTGAGGTTGCTGTGAACTATGATGACGCCATGGCACTCACTCTACCCAAGGGCAGCAGAGTGAGACTGTCTCAAAACAAAGACTTCTAGGCATTGGGGGCTGCCTATGAAAAGTGGAAGAAGGACTGGGATCCTGAGAAGAATAGTTAGAAAGATAGTAGAAATGATAGCCTCAGAAAGAAAGTGAAAGAGAAATTCCCAATGATAGAAATAACCTTTTAAGACCATGAATGTCTTTTATTTTTATAATGTTATCCCTATTTTACAGATGACAACATTGAGGCTCAGAGAGGTTAAATGACTTGCCCAAAGCCCACAGGAAGCTACTCAAACCCAACTGCCCATTTTCAGAACCCAGGCACCAATTCTACACCATCAGCCTCAGGAGCCAAATTTTAAAATATTCTGATTCATTAAAATTTAAGAATATCCTAAATTAGATTGTATCTGCTTGTATCAGTTTGTTTAAATGGACATAAAGAATCCTGTATATTTTTAAAAGTTCTCCATAAAGGTACAGCTTTCCTCATCAATGACGCAAGTTCAAATCCTACATGTATGCAGAGGAATGACAGAAACTTCTCTTTGAGGTGTGCCCAGACCACGAGGCAGTTACAGGAGTGCATTAAAATATGGAACATAGGGCGGTGCCTGTAGCCCATCGAGTAGGGCGCCAGCCCCATATACCGAAGGTGGCGGGTTCAAACCCGTCCTCAGCTGAACTGCAAAACAGAAAAATAGCCAGGCGTTGTGGCGGGCGTCTGTAGTCCCAGCTGCTCGGGAGGCTGAGGCAAGAAAAAAAAAGAACGGAACATAATACATCTGGATGGATATGTTTATTAACACGGTTTTTTTTTTTTTGTAGAGACAGAATCTCACTTTATCATGCTGGTAGAGTGTCGTGGCGTCACACAGCTCACAGCAACCTCCAATTCCTGGGCTTAGGCGATTCTCTTGCCTCAGCCTCCCGAGCAGCTGGGACTACAGGCGCCAGCTACAATACCCGGCTATTTTTCTGTTTTGCAGTTTGGCCGAGGCCGGGTTTGAACCCGCCACCTTCAGCATATGGGGCCAGAGCCCTACTCGATGAACCATAGGCGCTGCCCTTTTTTTTGTTTTTTTTTGAGACAGAGCCTCAAGCTGTCGCCCTGCATAGAGGGCTGTGGCATCACAGCTCACAGCAACCTCAAACTCCTGAGCTCAAGCCATTCTCCTGCCTCAGCCTCCCAAGTAGCTGGGACTACAGGCGCCCACCACAACGCCCGGCTATTTTTTGGTTATAGTTGTCATCGTCCTTTGGTGGGCCCAGGCTGGATTCAAACCCGCCAGCTCAGGTGTATGTGGCTGGCGCCTTAGCAGCTTGAGGCGCCAAACCTAACAGGGTTTTTTGTTTGTTTGTTTTATTTTGTGCAGTTTTTGGCCAGGCCAGGTTTGAACCCGCCACCTCCAGCATATGGGGCCGGCGCCCTATTCCTTTGAGCCACAGGTGCCGCCCTAACAGGGTTTTTTTAATGCAATTTTGAACAAACTCTTATAGAACTTCTGATGCCTCTAGAATGGCTTTAAAATCATATCTTAAGGGACATCCAGTCAAACCAGTAACAGGTAGTTAATCTAAGAACTCAATGGGGAAAATAGGGAGAGAACCACCCTAAGGATTTTGTTTCTAGGCGATTTTCATGTCCCTAGCTTATTCTTTTGTCACAGTTAAAACCGAGAAGCTATAAAAGGGCTGTTTCCCACCCCCTGTTCTTGGCCTGGCATGTTGTGTTAGAATCACTAGAGAGAGGATACCCGAGAAGGGTGAGGTCTAGGAGAACAGGTCTTCTCAAGGAGACCACAAAGATACACTCTCAGGGTCCTCTCCATGGTGACTCAGCTCTTGGGAATTTGTAAACTTAATTTCCTGGAACTTGTAAATTTCCAAGTTCTGTGAAATCCTGTAGCGCTATAAGGGTTGGAATAGCATCTCCCGCTTGATTCAAACTGGCCAGAGAAGGGTACCTATGGGTTGGAACTTTCTGACTGTCGATAAAAAGGGAAAGACCAAGCCAATCGGGGAGCACGGCCATTTGGAATTCTTCCATGCTGTAAGCTCCCGGCTGGTGAATAAAGCCCTTCCTCTTATAAATGTGGTGTTTGGGTGCTCTTTATCTCCATTGGGCCTCATCTTCCTGCAACAGCACTTCTCAGAGGAAAAGATGGTTTTTATTCACCAAAGAGAGATTGTTTCCAGGGAGTGCAAGTTAGGTTGGGGGTCAGTATGTTTACACTTTTTGTCCTATTTCTGTCTATATCATTTGAGTTTTCCCAGTGAATGTCAACTACAAGTACTTTGATCATCTAAAAGCTGTACGAAACCAAAAGTAAAAAGCACCGGTTTAAAAAAAAGAAAAACATTCTGAAGCTGTTTGTGGCGACCTTTATGGTATGGTGGCTCTAAGCTGTAATTAAAACTTGCCCCTTTACATTAGTAGAAATTTCAGACTAAAGGGGGGAAAGCTTTTAGTTCTTTAAAAGATTTTAGAAAGTGAACATAGTAATCAGTGCTCTCCAGCTGAAGTTTCAAATCCACTTAATGCAGTTACATATCCAGAAACAAACTCTCCTATAACACAGAAGCAGGAGAATTGAAATGGAAGTCTTGGGACAGAATTCTCTCTTCTGTTAACTAACAGGGTGGCCTCAGGCAAGCAGATTCACCTTCTGGGGTTAGCTTTCCTTCATGACTACCTGAGGCCATTGGTTAAACAATACCTATGTCCTTTCTAAACCCTATTGAGGATTTATAAAATTTTACAAAGCCAGTAAAAACTAGGTCCCCAAGACTTCTTGCATATAATTCTACTGCAACACCCCCCAAAAACTTTTAAAAATTTATGAATTATGTCTTTCCTAAAGTTTAAAACAATAGGCATTGTTGAACCATCTCTCTCTCTCTCTCTCCCTCTCGTTATTTTTGTTTGTTTGTTTTGTTTTGTTTTGTTTTTGGAGCAGGGACTTGTCATCAGGCTGGCCTCGAACTTCTGGTCTCAAGCAATCCTCCTGTCTCAGCCTCCTGATTATGTGAGACTAAGATGGGCACCACCACTCCCAGCTGAACCTTCTTTTTTAGTTAAAAAAGAAACCCTTAACTTTTTTCTTTTTCTTTTTTTTGAGACAGAGTCTCACTATGTCACCTTCCATAGAGTGCTATGGCGTCACAGCTCACAGCAACCTCAAACTCTTGGGTTTAAGTGCTTCTCTTGCCTCAGCCTCCCAAGTAGCTGGGACTACAGGCGCCCACCACAACACTGGCTATTTTTTGGTTGCAGTTGTCATTGTTTAGCAGGCCAGGGCTGGGCTTGAACCCATCAGCCTGGGAGTATGTGGCCAGTGCCCTACTCACTAAGCTACAGGCGCCGAGCCAGAAACCCTTAACTTCTTACTACATGAAATTGTGATAATGGCATCTCATTTTACAAAGGCTTAAAATGATATCACAGGTTAGAAATGTTTAGTAGCAAGTCCACATGACTTAGATGTTCAAAGACACCCTTTACTCTGTAAAATGGGAATTGTCTTGACTCCCCAAGCTCACATATTTTTGGTTTTCCCACCAAGGATGAGAAAACTTAAAATATGCCTCTTAAAGTAAGTTAGTCACCCCTGATCTTAAACACAACCAAGTCAGGATCGAAACTCAGTAAATGCATAATCCCCTCCTCCTCACACTTCCCCCCTTCCCCTGAGAGCCAGGCCTCTGCTGCCCTCTAGCCCGTCCTCTGTGGCCTCTAGGCACTCATCCTCCTAGTTGACCAGGCTGGTCCTGCACCTCTCCGGCTCTGTGCCCTGCCCACTAAAGGGTGGGTAACTCTGGGCCCCT
Source organism: Perodicticus potto (assembly GCA_963574655.1). NCBI lineage: Eukaryota > Metazoa > Chordata > Mammalia > Primates > Lorisidae > Perodicticus > Perodicticus potto. Next base: position 6,388 of record CAUYRH010119486.1, read on the forward strand.
TTCCTCCACCCAGAGGCCCAGCCCTTCAGGCCCCGTTCCAGCCATCACCACTTGGTGTCACGTCTTACCCAACTTCATGCCTGGTTTCCTTTGTGATTGCACCCTCCCAAGCTACCTTGACATTTTCCATCAGGCCTAAGGAGTTCTAGCAAACTGGCTCCCAAGGAGGGTGTTGTGGTGAGGAAGCCCTGAATTGAGGAAGCTTCTGCCTGATTTCCATGGTATAAATACTCTCACTATGGTCATTTCAAGTTGGGAAGAGATACGCCACCCTTATAAGTTGTGGCTGCCAACTCCAGACTGGCACTGTGTTGGCCCCATGAAAGGGTGGGAATGGACAGGGATCTTATACAGCCTTTGGTACCTAAGCCTTCCTCACACCCCTTAGGACTAGACCCTCTGATCTCATCTCCTCAACTAGATTGTTAGCTCTCGAGGCAGGAGTGAAGTCTCAAAGTCCTATCTCCCAAAGGACTTCTCACAGTGCAGCATGAGGCACTCACTAATTATGTTGATTGCTGACAGTCTTTAAAAATCTTGCAACAAAGACTCCTAAAGGCTGGGCATGGTTGCTCCTGTAATCCTAGTACTCTGGGAGGCTGAGGTAGGTGGATTGCTTGAGCTCACGAGTTCCAGACCAGCCTGAGCAAAAAGCAAGACCCCGTCTCTACTAAAAATAGAAAAACTGAGGCAAGCCCAAGAGTTGAAGGTTTCTGTGAGCTATGACACCATGGCACTCTACCCAAGGTGACAGCTTGAGACTGTGCCAAAAAAAAAACTCTTACAGCCACACTCTGTTTTTCACTATTACAGGCACAAAGGTGACTTCCTGTGATTTTCCCTATAGATCAGATGAAGTTAATCAATGCCCTAAAGCTCCTAAATCTTGCACCACCCACTTTGGAAGGCTGAGGTAGGAGGATGGCTTGAGCCCAAGAGCTTGAGACCAGCCTGCCTGGACAACGAAGTGAGACTTCTACCACTCCAAAAAACAAAAAAAAAATTTTTTAAAGTAGCCTGGCAAGGTGGGTGCACACACCTGTGGTCCCAGCCACTTAGTGTGCTGAGTGAGGCAGGAGGGTCACTTAAGCGTAGGAGTTTGAGGCTGCAGTGAGCAATGATGATCCCACCGTATTCTAGCCTTGGCAGCAGAGCAAAACTCTGTCTTTTGAAAAGAAATTTTCTTTTTTGGGGCGCAGGGTCTGTGGTTCAAGGACTAGGGCGCCAACCTCATATACCAGAGGTGGTGGGTTCAAACCCAGCCCCGAGCCAAAAAAAAAAAAATGTCTTGGGCGGGGCCTGTGGCTCAGTGGGTAGGGTGCCGGCCCCATAGACCGAGGGTAGGAGGTTCAAACCCGGCCCCGGGCCAAACTGCAACAAAAAAATAGCCGGGCGTTGTGGTGGGCGCCTGTAGTCCCAGCTACTCCGGAAGCTGAGGCAAGAGAATCGTCTAAGCCCAGGAGTTGGAGGTTGCTGTGAGGTAAGATGCCATGACACTCTACCGAGGGCGCTTAAGTGAGATTGTCTCAATCAATCAATCATTCAATAAAGTACTAGGCAGGAGACCTGCCTGAACTCCCCAGCAGCCTCCAATCAACATTATCAGTCAGTATTAAGTCTCTGGTAGTCTTTATAGCCCAAAGAAATATGCTTAATTTTAAAAAGCACAGAATCACTGCAAAAGAATTTCTTGAGCACCTAGACTTTGCAGAGCCTAGCAGGTGCTTCAGGAATAGGGGAATGTGTGGGACAGTGATTCTCGTAGAGGGATCCCAGGACCAGCTGCTTCTGCATCACCAGGGAGCTTGTTAGAAATGCTCATTCTTGGGCGGCGCCTGTGGCTCATCGAGTAGGGTGCCAGCCCTATGCACCGAAGGTGGCGGGTTCAAACCCGGCCTCAGCTGAATTGCAAAACAGAAAAATAGCCGGGCGTTGTGGTGGGCGCCTGTAGTCCCAGCTACTCGGGAGGTCTGAGGCAAGAGAATCGCCTAAGCCCAGGTGTTGGAGGTTGCTGTGAGCTGTGTGACGCCACGGCACTCTACCGAGGCTGACATAGTGAGGCTCTGTCTCTACAAAAAAAAAGAAAGAAAGAAAGCAATGCTCATTCTTGAGCCTCATCCCAGACCTGCTGGATCAGACCCTCCGGGGACCAGCAGTCTGTATTTGAATAAGCCCACAAGATGGTTCTGATGCACTATATTGTTTGAGAACCAGTGGAATAGGACACATTCTCTGCTCTCAACATATATTTAATAATTTATAGTCCCCTGACATCCTTCCACTAAAATCTCTTTCCTGCTTATAAGTTGGCCAAGTGATAGGAAAGAACATGTGTTTTGTAGTGAAAGAAGGTCTTGGGTTCAAGATCCGGCTTTTCCCTCAAAGTTCAGGGACCCTGGGGAGCCACCTAGTCCTCTGGGCCTCTGCTCTCTATCAACAAACCTCGGACCACCTCCTAGCTCTGGCAGATCTACTGGTTTCTCTACTCCATTCCTTTCCCTTCCTTTTTCTAGCCTTTGGCTGTGCTTCTACTGCTGGAGTGGTCTTAGCACAGGCCTTCCAGGACAGCAGGTGGGGGCTCTACTGGACTCCAGGTTTTCAGATGGATGAGGATTCACAGGCTCAGTGGCGCCGGCAGCCCCCACGCCCTGGCATAGCCGTGTGTTCATCCCTCCTGACACTTTCGTTGTCTCCGTCACTGCTCCCAGGGAGCAGCGGTGGCCTGGTAGCATTCCTGTGCAGAGAGACTATGACTGTTACATCAGGACACAGCTGTCAGAAAGAGGACAGCTTTGGAAAAGAACTTCCTTTTCCCCCCTGTTCAATTGCCTAGTTTTTGAAGCCCTCTGTTGCTTATAGGATCAAGTCCAAGCCCCTACCCTTTATTGAGCACTTTTCATAGACCCAGTACTTCCTAAGCAATTAAAAAGCCATTTTATCTGAATCCCCAAATAACCTGTTAGGATACGTATTTTATCCCTGTAGTATGGATAAGGAAATGTGCTGAGAGGTTAAGTAAATCGCCTGAGACTCCTACAGTGGCTGTATTACATTCCACCAAAGACAGGTCACCCAGAGCCTCGGAATGTGACCTTATCTGCAACAGGGATTTGCAGTGTAAGGAAAGTAAGGATCTTGCGATGAGTCATCCTCCATCGAAGTGAGCAAATGACAAGTCCTGAGGAGAGGGGAGGGGAACGAAGACAGAGGCGCGTGGAGAAAAGAAGGCCTAGAGAAGCCAGCGGCGGAGGGGAGGCTGGAGTTACAAAGCCCGGGCGGAGAAACACCGACTGCGCCGCAGCCGCGGGCGGCCGGGGGGCGGGAGGCGGGGGTGAACTTTCCCTCGGAGCCTGCAGGGGGAGCCAACTCTGCCCACACCTCAAACTTGGACTTCTGCCCTTCAGAAGTGTGAGAGAAAAACTTGTTTGAAGCCACCCAGTTTGCAGTAATTTGTTAGGGCAGCCGTCGGGCACGAACACACCACGGAGCTGCTGCAATAGTGGGACCTGGATTCACACGGGGCCTGACCTCAGAGCCCGTGCTCCGGCCACCGCGCTGCGCTGCCGCAGCCGAGCACGACCGGCCTCCGGTCTTCGGCCGCTGCACTCTCCGACTCGGGCCGCCGAGCTCAGCGTTCTCTGGGGTTCCCGGCCGGCGCCGCGGGCACGCTGCCCTGGCCCGGACCCTCCTCCTGCCCGCTCTCCCTGCCTGCCAACCCCTACTCAACTTTTATATGGCTCACCCAGATCACTCCTCTGGGATGTTCTGGACTCCCCCCACTGCCCAGGGACGTTTCGATTTTCACCTTAACAGAGCAGGCGAATCCCCAATATCTCACCTCTCGACAGATAAGGAAGGAGCTTACCTTTTTTCAACTTTTTGTCTACAGTGCCTGATAAAGGCGTGGTTAAGTATTTGGTGAATGAAAGAATGAACACCCGCTGTTGCTGAACTGTGAAATGGATTACAGATCCCTCAACCACGCACTGCCCAACCGAATATGAAAAAAGTCGCAGAATATAACAGAATGTTGATAAAAGGGGCCTAACAGAATAAGGAAACAAGAAACCAAAGCTTGATGTGATTCTCTTGATGAAATTTGCCTAAGTATTTCCCTGGTTTATAAAATCTCTCAGGAAAATGACAAGAAAGTTAGTGGGCTTTGTCAGGGTTCAGGCCTGGCCTTTAAGTGGCACCACAGCCAACACTGTTGATGGCATATCACATACTATTCCTCCCTTCCTCCCTGCTGGAAGGGTCCTACTGCTGTCCACGTGTCTACGCCCCCACTAACAATATGGCTCAGTGGGAAATCAGGAGTGAATGGAGCTGGGCACAGTGGTACTATTGCCAGAGGTTAGTTTGGAAGTGGGCATGTGACCCCAAGCTAGCCGAAAAGACATAATGGACATCTTCTAAGGAGCTTGTAGAAAAACTTCTGTACTGCTAAAAGAGGGACTGGAAGAAGCCATGACTCTTCTTCCATTGAACAATGTATATTTGCCTGTAATGCTGGAGTTGTGGCAGCTATTTTGCAACCATGAGGTGAGTGAGCTTGTCAAGGCTGATACCCTGAAGGAAGCAGAGAAGAAAACGAAAAGTACACACTGACCTTAAAGATCTTATGGAGCCACTGGAATAATTAGCTTTAGACCTGTCCTATCCAAAACACTTTTTGTTATAGAGGCAATACATTTTATCTACTGTTTAAGCCATTTTAAATTGATTTGGGAGTAATTTAAGACAGAAATCATTCCTGATACTATAATATGTGTATAACCCAGTGACCAAAAACATTTCTGGTGCTACCCTAGGGCAGGTGTCAGAAAACCACCATTTGCAATTTAGTAAAGAAAACTGTGTGTGAAATTATAAGTTTTACCCTTGAAAGGGATAAATCACCAAACTATTAGTACATTTGCATTTATTTTTTATACCTTCCTTCATCAAGCCTTTGTTAAGCACCTTTTCTATGCCTGTCACTCTCCTGTACTCAGGATAAAAAATGATGAAGAGTCAGAATCAATTTACAGCTAACATTTAAGTGTCCTTTATATCATTCTCTCCAAAGTTATTTAAATGTGATTATTTTTAGTTGAAAGGCATACCAGAACATAGATATGATTTTTAAAGAAAAACAATTCTTTCTTAAAGCTACATTAATGCAAAGTTGTGAACAAGAGGAAGAGCTCCAGCTCCATCCACGTTAATGTGTGTGAGTTGTGGGGAGGCTTCTATCAAGAAAAGCAAGAAAATGGAACCCTAAAAACTTGCCCTTGTCCTGTGAAGGGGACAAAGGGAAGGGTATAGACCAAAGCTGAGTTGGCAAGGAGAGAGATGTGCTCACTGTCTGAAGATGTGAGCCCTTGGTTTCTGCTGAAAAAGACAGCATGAGAAAGAGTGAACAGGGGGTGCACCAAGCCAGCAGAAAGGCTGACTCAATGCTAGCAGCTCCTAAAAATAGTGGAGCCGGGTTGTACACTTTCCTGTCCAAACAGATTTAAAACTGGCAGGTAGTGTGAGCTCCCTAGGGGCTACTAATGAAAGGAGGGTTAGAGCCATCTTGACCAGACAGCCCAGCACAGGGGTTCTGGATACTCACTGAACCCCAAGAGCAGCAGTCCCTTGCTTCCCTTTTGGCCAGGGCTGGTCACGTATGGAGCCAGCAGCGTCTCAGAGAGGAGAATGGACGAGAGACAGAATTACTACAACCCACTCTGAACCTATTTCACTGAGTTTTAATGGAATGAAAAAGACAGTTTTTAAATGAAAATAAAATCTGTAATTTTTTTAAAGGTTTGGTTTTGAAAAAGCTTAGCACATAGTCCAAAGCTTAGCACTTTAAGAAAGGTGGCCCACTGTGGCTGGCATCCCCCACGTGATGCAGCAAGATTGGGAAAGGGGTGGCAAAGCAGACAGCTAATTTATTTTCGCCACCACCTGTGCAGTAAACAGCATCTTTTTTCAAGAACACATGAGGGGAAACAATGTCAGTGGGAATTATTTAATAGTTATAAAAATTGCTGGCTCAGCGCCTGTGGCTCAAGAGGCTAAGGCGCCAGCCACATACACCTGAGCTGGCGGGTTCAAATCCAGTCCAGGCCCATCAAACAATGATGGCTGCAACCAAAAAAATAGCCTGGCGTTGTGGTGGGCACCTGTAGTCTCAGCTACCTGGGAGGCAGAGGCAGGAAAATCGCTTGAGCCCAGGAGTTGGAGGATGCTGTGACCTGTGACACCACAGCACTCTACCTAGGGCGACAACTTGAGGCTCTTTCTAAAAAAAAAAAAAAAAAAAAAATTGATATCTGCAAAACACATGGATATGCTCAACCAAAAACCTGAATTTATCTAATTTGAGTGTAAGTCATCATGAGATCTCAGGAGAGAGGCCTAAGAACCATGGGGAACATTACTTAAATATGGACCACTGACTTCTGGCAGTTATTATTTCCGGTTTTCTCACCAGTTTTTTTCTTGACTGTCTCTTCCTTTTCCAAATAATCTTTCATTCCAAATCAGTCCTCTGAATGAATGTAGCTGGTTAGGACAGGTCATGCGCTCAAAAGAATCTTCAACTCCTATAAAACAGAAAGCCCAAATGTAGAGGTTTTAGTTTGGCATTCAAGGCCTTTGATGATCTGGTCCTTTCCTATCATTCCATGTTCCCCAGGGCAGCCTCCACCAACTCCACACACTAGTAACTGGGTGATGGGTTCAAGTCCAGAGTGAAGCATTATCCCAGACTGTGGCCACATACCTAAACCCCAGCCTCCAACTCAACTTGGATCCATCTGAAGCAGATTTGTTTGCACCCATCTGCCTGACTCCCTAAGTGGTTCAGACAAGAAGCAGGCAGAGACAGAATTAATGATTTATCAGAAGACCTCAGAAGTAACATTCGTATCATTGTCATCCTCAGGTGGGTCACTCTCTGGGATCTGGTCTCTACACAGTGTTTTAAGGATAGAGGGGGATGAAGGTAAGAATTGGGGAGATCTGGACACTGGGAAAGGGACAGGAGAAGGTTCCCTAGGAGACTCAGGTGGGTGGAGAAACCTTGGTTTCCACAAAGCTGAGCTTCACTGTGCTCTGGCTTGATAAATATAATTGCCAGGACTTGTACTCAGGGGTTCTCATTTTAAAATATGAGAGTGGGACAGCAACATGTCTACCAAGCCGGCCTGAGCCCTTCCTGGGCAGGCTGCAGGCAGCCCCTTAGCCAGGGTCAGGTACTGTGTACTATCCAGGTCTGCTATCCAGGTCTCCATCCCTCCAGCTGGGCCACTTTCTTGCCTCCTGAGGTGGAAAGAATGCCTTTGAATTTGGACAAGGCTATTAATAAAGGCCCAGCTTCCCCCCCACCCCACCCCACTACCAATAATTTCTCCTGCTTTGCTTTGCCTGTGGCCCATCCCTTCTGGTCCAGTGGTAACTTGGTCATATCCAAGCGGAGGAGAAGGTATGAGTCTGATTCCTCAGCAAAACAGGTCACGGTGTCTGAGTGCTAAACCCTGGAGTCAGATGTGTGGCCATAAACTTGGGTAATACCCTTTACCAGCTATGGAACCTTGGCTAAGATATGAACCATCTTAGCCTTTTCTTTTCTTTTTTGGAGATGGAGTTTCACTTTGCTGCCCTTGGTAGAGTACCGTGGTATCATACCTCACAGCAACCTCAAACTCTTGGGCTCAAGTGATTCTCTTGCCTCAGACTGCCAAGTAGCTGGGACTACAGGCACCTGCCACAACACCCGGCTATTCTTAGAGACAAGGCCTGGCTCTGGCTCAGGCTGATCTCAAACCTGTGAGCTCAGGCAGTCCACTCGCCTCGGCCTCCCAGAGTGCTAGGATTATAGGCGTGAGCCACTGCGCCCGGCCCATCTCAGCATTTTGGTCTGTAAAACGGACATGATAATTTTACGTACCTGATGTGACTGTTGTGAAGATTAAGACATAACCTGGATGTTTATGACTTTAATCTAAAGTGAAGGTCCTGGGAAAACTAGAAACATTTTTGAGGAGGTAAAACATTCTGAACTATGCTTCTGGGAGACGATTCCAATGACAGTCCTGGCATCCATTCCGCCACTGGTTCCGGGTGGCCTCCCAGCCAGCCTTCCCAGCCGGCCTTCCTGGAATGTGGAACGATGGGTCTGTCCTATTAACTCTGATTAGGGTAACCTGGATGGGAGTGGGGAGACGCCATAGGTGGGAAGCTCCTTCTACAGCTTTCTCTTGCATAGATCTCTTTCTCCCAGGGTCTTGTTCTTCTCAAAAAAACCAATCTTTCATAGACTTTTAAGATTTGTTACTATCCTTAGATTCAACATGTTGAGGCCCATTTATTTTAGGACAGAGATTAGAAACACTTGGGTCGTGTTTTAATGGGGAAAATTAAGATGGGACCTTATACTAATCAGTACAACCTGGATATGATATCAGGTGCCTGCAGTAACAAGCAGAACAATGCCCCCCACCCCGTGTTATCATCCTAATCCCCAGAAACTGTGACTATGTTGCCTTATAGGAGAGTTTGCAAACGTGATTAAGTTAAGGACCTTGAATCTAATCACATGGGTCCTTAGTTTGGAAACCTTTCCAGCTCTGGCTGGAGAGATGCGACATCGTTGGCTGTGAAGATGGAGGAAAGGGCCACGAGTGGGGAATGTGGGAGTCTCCAGAAGCAGGAAAAGGCAAGGAATGGATTCTCCTTAGAGCCTCCAGAAATGAACGCAGCCCTACCAACCTCGATTTTAGCCCAGTGAGATCCATTTTGGACTTCTGACGGGTTAGACACTAAGTGTGTGGTAATCTGTTGTGAGAGCTATAGGAAACAAACATGCTCACTATGTGCCAACTGGGTGCTAAGCATGGGGGAATCAGAAGTTAAAATGACAAAACAAACAGTATCCTTGCTCCAAAAGGACTCATATTCTATAGGGGAGAAACAAGACTCATAAACAAATGATCATATATGATCATTTTCCACCTCGGAGGGACACCTCCAGAGGGGAAGACGGACAAGCAGACAGTCCTCACAGCAAGTCAGCCCCAGGCTGTGGAACCCACACATGGGTTGTGGGGGGACTGCCCCTCTCTGGGCAGGAGCAGGAGGAACCTTGAATGTCCGCTAATAACTTGGAGCTTGAGCATCTCCAAGGTTTCTGCAGAAGTAGAAGGAGCCCTCCAGGTGATCAGGTTGTGACCAGCAGAAATCACTGCCATGGCTGTTTTCTTGGAATCTCATCTTGTACCTTGTGAACTTGTGTATTCCACTCCCGAATAAATCCCCAGTGGTTTCACAACAAACATCATAATAAAAATTCTTACCGGCTAAACTACTTAACTTCCCTCCATTTTACTTTGAATAAAATGGATGTCCAGGAATAACTACCATGTAGATTCCGTGGTTGTTGCACCTCCTGGCTTGCCTCAGGATACCCTGGGAGTATGTGTTCCCTAACCGAAGGTGCTTCTTGGCCAGAGAAGAGATCCAACAGATATGTATATATATAATTGTGAATTCAACAAAGTATTTTTGTTTGTTTGTTTTTGTTTTTGGTCAGAGCTGGGTTTGAACCCACCACCTCCGGCATATGGGGCCAGTGCCCTACTCCTTTGAGCCATAGGTGCTGCCCCTCAACAAAGTTTTATTGCGAGTCTATTGGGGCGGACACTCCAGGTACAAAGGTGAATGAAGCACCAGGGGGGCTTGAAGTCCGGTGAGTTGAGTGATGGTCATGCAAAATTATAATAAACTCCAGCATGTGTTAAAATGCAGGTGTGAAAAATGCACAATTGGATTCTGTCTCAGTTCCCTGTGGCTGTCATAACAAATTACCCCAAACTGGTGGGCTTAAAACAACAGGAATATATCCCCTTACAGTTCGGGAGGCCAGAAATCTGAAGTCAGGGTGTTAGCAGAGTGCCACTCCCTCTGGAGGCTTCCCAGGAGAATCTTGCCGCTTCCAGCATCTGGTGGCTCCTGGTGTTCCCTGGTTTCCTGGGCTTATGGCCACGTCCCTCCATTCTCTGCCTCCACCTTCACATCCTGTCCTCCTCAGTGCCTGTCTTTTCCTCTGGTGTCTTTTATAAGGACACTTGTCATTGGATTTAGAGTCCTCCTGAGTAATTTAGAATGATCTCATTTTAAGATTTTTAGTTATAACTGCAAAGACCCATTTTCTAATTGAGGTCACATTCACACGTTCCATGAATTTAGATGTGGACATGTCTTTTGGTGGGGCCACCATTTAACTCACCACAGAACTCCAAGTAAAACAATGACAAACATTACTTGAAAACAGCTTCAAAGGGAAGGTGACACAGAGAGACTGTGGGGGTGGGGCCTTCATCTCTCCGTCTGGGCCTCTTCTAGCCAACTCTTGTTCTAAAAATATTTTTTCCATGGAATATTATGCAGCCTTAAAGAAAGATGGAGACTTTACCTCTTTCATGTTTACATGGATTGAACTGGAACATATTCTTCTTAGCAAACTATATCAAGAATGGAAGAAAAAGTATCCAATGTACTCAGCCCTACTATGAAACTAATTTATAGATTTCATATGAATGCTATAACCAAATTATAGCACAAGAATATGGGGGAAAGGGCAAGGTAGGTGAGTGGAAGGGAGAAGATGGCTGGAGGGAGGGTAGTTGGTGGAATCACACCTATGGTGCATCTTAGAAGGGTTCAGGTGAAACTTTCTAAATGCAGAATATAAAGGTCTTAACACAATAAATAAGAAAATGCCATGAATGCTATGTTAACCAGTTTGATGAAAATATTTCAGATTGTATGTGGAACCAGCACATTGTACCCCATGATTAATGTACACAGCTAAGATTCAATTTAAAAAAAAAATCACTGGGTAAGAGAGATGAGTAGACTTTTCTCTCAAGAAGACAGACAAATGGCTAACAAACATTAAAAAATGCTAATCATCTCTAATTTTTACAGAAATGCAAATCAAAACTATCCTGAGTTATCTAATCCCAGTGAGAATGGCCCACATCACTAAATCTCAAAACTGCTGATGCTGGCATGGATGTGGAGAGAAGGAAACACTTATATACCAATGATGGGACTGCAAACTAACACCACCTTTTTGCAAGGAAGTATGGAGAAACCTCAAAGAACTCAAGCTAGACCTCCCATTTGATCCTGCAATTCCATTGCTAGGCATCTACCCAGAAGGAAAAAAAATCTTTTTACCATAAGGACACTTGCAGTGGACTGTTTATTGCAGCTTAATTTATAATTACCAAAAATGTGGAAATAGCCTAAAAGCCCAACAATGCAGGAATGGATTACCAAGTCGTGTGGTATACATGTACCACAGAATACTACTCAGCCATTGAAAAAGAGGGAGACTTTACATCTTTTGTATTAACCTGGATGGAAGTGGAATATATTTTTCTTTTTCTTTTTTTAATTTTCTTTTGCAGTTTTGGCTGGGGCTGGGTTTGAACCTGCCACCTCCAATATATGGGGCCAGCGTCCTATCCTTTGAACCACAGATGCTGGCCTGGAACTTATTTTTCTTAGTAAAGCATCACAGAATGGAGAAGTGAGAATCCTATGTATTAATTCTGATATGAAGACAATTATTGACCTAGTACATGGTGGGGGGTGGGGAAAGGGGTGAGTAGAAAGAGAGAAGGAGGGAGGTAGGTGGGGGATCAAGGTGTGTAAAACACCTTTTGGTGGTGGGAAACAATTATAAGAGGGACTTTACCTGACAAATGCAATCATTGTAACCTGGTTCTTTGTACCTTCAATGAATCCCCAATAATTAAAATAAAATAAAATAAAATAAAATTTTGAATATATGGATTAACTAAATATGTTTAAAAATCAAAATTTTTTATGAATTTGTTTTCATTTCTCAGCATGCCTATTAGAATATTTAAATGTGCACATCTTTTTCTTAATTTATCTTTTAAATTGATTTTTCTTTTCTGTTTTTTTTATTTTTATTTTCTTTTGATAGAGAATATCTTCCAATAGCTTTCTCGGAAATATGATAAATTTTCTAATTCTTTTTATTTCTAACAATGTGCTATGTGCTGAGTATTTTTCCTAGTCCCTATTTCTTTGACTACCTAAAATACTTCTCCAAGTGATGGCCTTTCCTTCCTTGGAAAGTTAAAAAAGGCCTGTATACTTAGGACTTTGAAAGTTAAATCTTTAACAATAAATGTCCATGAAATTTGAGACTATTGTACTATATTCAATTTCTTTTTTTTTTTTTTTTTGAGACAGAGCCTCAAGCTGTCACCCTGGGTAGAGCACTGTGGCATCACAGCTCACAGCAACCTCCAATTCCTGGGCTCAAGTGAGTCTCTTGCCTCCGCCTCCCAAGTAGCTGGGACTACAGGCGCCCACCACAACACCCGGCCATTTTTTGGTTGCAGCCATCATTGTTGTTTGGCAGACCCAGGCTGGATTTGAACCCGCCAGCTCAGGTGTACATGGCTGGCGCCTTAGTCCGTTGAGCCACAGGCGCCAAGCCACTATATTCAACTTCTTAGTGATCATATTTACTTGAAGAATATTCCATAGATCTATAAATATAACTGAAATTATTGATAATCACATAAGATTACTTATGCAAACACTTCAGATGTGTTTGTCCCTGAGTCTTCTCACAGTAAATGATACTGAGCAACATAAAATTGTTCAGATTAGAAAATCAAGATTTTTTATTTGATTCCTTTTAATAGTCTACATATCTGAAAGCCTTGATTTTTCTGCCTCCAAGATAGATGCATTTCTGACCTATCTCCATTTCAAGAGGAATTGGTTTTCTCCAAGCAATGTTGCCCCTGGTCTGTTTTCTAACTGTACTTTCTGTTTTTACTCTTCTTCTCCTCCAATCTATTTCCTACAGCCTGCATATAAAGTAGATGTTCTACCATATACTCACATGCTTAAAAAAAACCATCAACTTCACTTAAAATTAGGTGCAGATTCCTGAACATGACACTGTAACGCCCCATGATACAGTACCAGCCATCCTCTCAAATCTTTGCTCAGATCCATTCCTGCTTTCTTCACTCTTCTGTACCCATTCCTAGAAAGCAGTCACTCCTTAGCCTCTGCTCAAAATCACCATGTACTTGCCTATCAGTCTCTGCCATTTCTACTCTCTAGGATATACCCTGCATCTTTGTGTTACTGGCCGCTTTACAATGTCAGAGCAGCACTTGTAAGTTTCCCACACAGGGAAGTCTCAGCACCCAGCCTAAACTAGCTCCCTTCTGATATTACTACTTACTTTCTACCACAGAGTTCTGTTTTTCCTTTAAAGTATTGCTCACAAATAACTTTATCTTTTTATTTATATTTACTGTTATTGTGTGGTACCTTCTCTGTACAACAGATTTGGCAAGGATCCTCCCATCTTGTGGGAGTACTGTCTCCTAAAACATGAAAAGTGCTCTGTATATATGGACTAAATGAATAAGGGAATAACTATTGTGTTCCATGGGGCTCATTTCATCATATAAACTCAATTTTCACAATTATTGGTGAAATTTGTTAGATGTCATTGTATTTTGAAATGACTTTTGAACAGTAGGAAACACGGATGGAACACTGATTAATTTGCATTTATTTTACAGGGTGGCCATAAAGTTGGCATGCAATTTAAAATAGTTGTCTATTTAAATTACACAAGAACTTTATGGCGACCCTTTATGTATGTTCAAGAGAATAGTGACAGCATTGGCAGCAGGTTGAGTAGATCAGGATGGAACATAAACAGCATTTTCTTTAGTGTAAAAATATGATTTCCTAACAACAGAATCACATTCCCCTATCACTGATAATTATCACTAAGATATCAGACCATAATATGAGAGATGTAAAGGAGACTGTGGGTATCTCATTTAACCTATCCCTTTGTCACTATAGAAGCCTCTTGGAATATGATTGTCAGTCGTTTATTTCTGTACCCTTTTCTGTCTAGCCACAAACACACACCAGCACGCACAGACATACACTCACTCTCAACAATGAGAATAGCATGAGAGAGGATTTTGAATAGGGAAATGTATTGCTTGTAATTGAAGTACCATTTAGGGATTTCAATATAAAGAAATGAATAGCTCAAATGGAAGAATTTGGCTCAACAGGAAAAAAAAATTGTCTTTTGTGGCATATGGAAGCTATATGTTATGGCTTCAACTTCTATCAAAGACAAGAAAGCAATTAATAAAGAATATATTATAGAAATGAGAAGGAATGTGTGCTTAACTTAAACAAATGTCAGTTTTGCTGGATGGCATTGTCCATTGAGAAGAACAAATTTAAAATTGGAAATACTGTATTATAAATTCTGTAAAATAGCTCTACTTTTAATAAAATTTCAATCAGCCAATTATACTCAGAAGTTGAACATTTTTCTGCAGCTAATCTAAAGGAATCACTGATTCGATGAATTGCTAAAGTGTTAGTACAGCTATTGTTAAAATGGGTAAAATGTCTTCAAACTATAGAACTTGCTGTTTGAGTCTAATTCTAAGCTTTTTTAAAAATGTTCTTTCTTCCTCCTAAGTTGAAACTTGAATGGAGGTGGGTGGAGAAAGACATGTCAAGAATTAGGATTCTGATTTTTGCAAATTTCTTTAAGAATTGTGATTTAGTTCATCAGAAAACTCAGCTTGGATGAGGTAATTTCTTTAAAATAAAAGTTATATGGCTACGATTTGCATTCCATTCATCTGGTCTTTAGAAATTACCTTCTTCTCCTTTTTCCAAACTGTTACATGATCATGTTTAAAAAATGCTATTTCTTATTAGGTGTTGCAGAAATTTAGAATTAGAAGGGAAATTGGATCTATTTTAGGCATAAACAGATTAAACAATAGATTAAAAGTCTTCCTAGCAAAGATTTTTTTCTTAGGATTATACTTATTGTACTTTATTATAATTTAAAGAAAACAATAATTGCAGTTGAGTTCATCTTGTATGTGACTCAATAGCCATAATAATTTTTGAAAATATTGTTTTTCAAAATATCCCCAAATCTAAAATATTTTCTTTCTGTTCTCTAATACTCCCTGATGATCTTTCTTTTCACCCTCTCAATAATTTTTCTCTACATGAGAAAACAATTTTTGTTTATTGACTGATCTCCATTTCAGTCTGATTAACCTCTGAATAGCCAAGATTCACTTCATTGTGTGCTTGCCCATTCACAAAACCCAGAGATCATTAAGAAGAGAAGAAAGAGTTACGTGCCCTGAAGAGTTGATGTACATTCTTGTCTGGATGCAAGACACCCAACCTAGGCTTCCAGAATGTCAACTCTTAGCTAGTTCAAAACAATACCACTTGAAATAAAGCAATAGGCAGTGAAAAAAGCTGTCAAGTCCCAATTTGCAGTTTCTAGCAAAGATCACAGGAAAAATAGACTCCAGATTCAACTTGTCTTTATTTCAATACCTTAAGGACTCAGCACTAGCTAAACACTGGATTTCCACACAAGCCTGTTGACCACCTTTATGCTTGCCTCTCCTCCTGCCAGGTTATCCAATTAGTTCCTTGTTAACCACACACCTGCCACATCTTTCCCCTCCGGTTCTGCTCTTCTCTGTGTAACTTTTAACCCCTTCTGTAAACACTGTTTAAAACACCATTATGGTGCTTCTGTGGATGTGGGACAGAATTGTTGGTGCCCTGTTGGTTGCCAAAGTAATTATCTTACAGGGACATCTCATCTAATATAACTGCAAAATCTGAAGTAGATCAAACCTTCCTTGTGAAGGCTGCTGGGGCACTGGGAATTCAAACAGTGTTCGTCCAGGTAATCAGGTAATAGAGAAACTCACAGAATATCAAAGAAAAGACAGGAAAAGCAGGTGTCTTATCAAACCTTTCTCAGCCCCAGAAAGAAAACCACTTGGGAAGACAAAAGAAGAGTTGGAAAAAAAATGTTGGTGCATGTGGAAGACTTTTTTCACAGATGCCTAGCCCTCAGCACACTCCAAAGCTTGGAAAGCACATGTGCTTTCAGGAGGAAGGAATGTGTGAGACTGAGGAAGTTAAGGGGACTGAGTATATGGATAATAGGCACTTTTAGGGCTCGGCGCCTGTGGCTAAACGGGCTAAGGTGCCAGCCACGTACACCTGAACTGGAGGGTTCGAATCCATCCTGGACCCACCAAACAACAATGACGGCCGCAACCAAAAATGTCCGGGCATTGTGGTGGGCGCCTGTGGTCCCAGCTACTTGGGAGGCGGAGGCAGGAGACTCGCTTGAGCCCAGGAATTGGAGGTTGTGGTGAGCTGTGATGTCACAGCATTCTATCTAGGGTGACAGCTTGAGGCTCTGTGTAAAAACAACAACAACAACAAAAAAAAAAATAGGCACTTTTAGGAGTAGCAGTGGGCCATCAAACCAGGTGTCTGCTTTCAGGCAAAAATCATGATGTAAAAATGTATAACACTGGTCCTTTTTTTTTTTTTTTAGATCTTCTAAAACATAACATGATGTTAGATTACCTCCATTAGTGACACATTCCAGGATCTGAAAATCTTTACCTGTAGGAAATACATATATTTCCCTCTTTGTTATTAACATAGAAAACAGATGAAAAATGTAAAGGACTAACAATTAAATTTAAGGGAATTTTACAGGCCAATAATGGATGAAAATTATAAGAAGAAATTTCATTATTTTAAATAAGAAAAAACCTTGCAAATAAAATTTCAGAGTTTTGTAGCAATTATAAAATGATCAGGATTGAATAGAACAGAGAACTGCTGGAAAACAATAGCAAAATCCCATCAATTGGCAACAAAGAGAGCAAGGCAGATTCTGAATATTATAGCTCGAGGGCTTGGGATTGATAATTAGTAACAATATCCAGTTATTTATTAAATGATCTATTTGTTCAGATTAAAAAGATGGAAAGAGAAATAATCATAAATGGGAAACCTAAGTGCCCATCGATCCACAAATGGATTAATAAATTGTTGTACATGTATACCATGGAATATTATGTAGCCTTAAAGAAAGATGGAGACTTTACCTCTTTCATGTTTACATGGATGGAGCTGGAACATATTCTTCTTAGCAAAGTATCTCCAATGTACTCAGCCCTACTATGAAGCTAATTTATAGCTGTTGTATGAAGGGTATAACCCAACTATAACACAAGAATATGGGGAAAGGGCAAGGGTAGGGAGGGAAGGGGGGAGGTTGGGGTGGAGGGAGGGTAATTGGTGGGGCCACACCTACGGTGCATCTTAGAAGGGTATAGGTGATCTTTACTAAATGCAGAATACAAATGTCTTCATATAATAACTGAGAAAATGCCAGGAAGGCTATGTTAATCAGTTTGATGAAAATAGTTAAGATTGTATATGAAACCAGCACATTGTACCCCCTGATTGCACTATTGTACACAGCTACCATTTAATAATAAAGATAATAAAATTTAAAAATAAAATAAAATAAAATGGGTATGATAAAGCACTTTTGGTTCCTGATGAAGATTGCCCGTATTTTGATCATGAATACTTGCCTTTCTATCTACTTAATATTGTACGAAAATGAAATTTAAAGGTGAAGATGGGAAGAAACTCCTAATAATGTAAAGAAGATATTGATTAGGTGATGATCATTTTAATCAACCATTTATTAGAGAATTAGTCACATTTAATGAAGAGTGTAAATGCAGAAGGATATGGCGATCACCAAAGCCAGGACTTCTAGAATATATATTGAGTATCTCTGGTGGTTAATGGGACCAATGCCAGGGACATAGGTGGAGCTTTGTGCTAATGACTACAGAGAACTGAGGTGTGAGCAGGTGGGTAGAGAGCTCAGGAAATGCTACAAAGCCAGCAAGTTGAATCAGTTTGTACTTCCCCCTTCTCCCATTCCCAGATGGAACACAGGCTGGAAGCAAAGGCAGGGCAATTTGTGACTATTTTTTTCTAAAGTGATTAAAAAAAAAAAAAAACTCACCCTATATGCAATAATAGTAAAATGCAAGAGACTTAGTTTCATTCTGAGATATATGAAGAGTCTAGAGCTTTCAAGGGAATGCTAACTGTGGATAGTACCTATCCTGTCTTGCTTCCCACAACTCCCACTCTGAATTTCTGCTCCTAGGAGAGACTTACATAGGAAGAAGTTCTTTTCATTCACTAGCAAAGGGAGAAGGAAAACATGCACAAATGCAATTTTAGGGTGTGAAGGGACCATCAAGGACATGCTGAAAGAACTAACATCATAAAATAAAACAACAAATAAATAATTGGCTCCTGTTGAAAAATCTACACAAATCCAAGGTCCAAATATGAAAGAAAACAATTGATACAATGCAAGAAAAACTCATTACCTCATTACCTCATTTTCTTGGTTAGCTTGTTTATTTTTTTGCTAATGCTTGTAGAAAATTTGTCTACATGGTGGAACTGGAAAAAAATGAATAAATGGTTTTTCAATGGAGTGAGTTAATTTTTTTTTTTTTTTTTTTGCAGTTCTGCATACAGAAAGTGTTTTAAAATTCCTAAGTACCTAGGGTGAATGGACAGTTATCTCTGCCAAGACCCGCAGTATGTGGGCACAAACAAAGACCTCCCAAAGGAAAACAATCAAAGCCTATTTATTCAGAGCTGGCTGTGGGAAGGAAGTCAGCCACTATGGCTTGCCTTAACAGGAGACTCAAAGGCAGGCAGGGGAGTTGGAAAACTTCATTAGAGATAAAAGGAAAGCCTCAGGTATGGTCTGGTTGGACTTTCCTGGCATAAGGAAACCTGGTTTCAGCCTAACTTAATGTTGGGCCTCTTATATGACTGGTTTGAAAACATATTTGACTTTGTTCCTGAGCTGAAAAGAGTAAATAATTAGAAAAGTTGGCAGTTAATGCCCAAAGCATAACTGCTGGAGGCTGAGTGTTGCAGTTTGTGGCTTGGCTTCCTCTGCTGGTTGTTACAAAGATTGTCGGTGAGAATTCTAATTTTATATGTGGTCTGGCTATTTCATTTGTATACTCAGTATCTCAAGGGTTTTTAGATCCCCAGAAGTTAAAACTTTCATCTTTAACACCCCTCCAAACCTCCAAATTCTCTCTCTCTCTCTCAGCATTAAAGTTACAGTATCCAAAATGATGGACTGCCTGTTTTGATATTACCATGGGCTGAAAATGAACTCATTTTTACTGTTCTGGACTCGTGTCATCTGCTTTTTCTTTGGCAAATAGAATCTTCTTGCCTTCCTTTCTTCCTGTCCTTCTCCCTCCCTCTCTCCTTTTATTCCTTTTGATATTACTCTTTCTTTCTTTTTCAGTTTCTTTTCCTTTCCTTGGAGAGATTGTGTAGTTATTATTCTGGTTCTATTTTGAATTGATTTTCTATAAGTTTGCCCCAGAAAGACTTTGCATGTTAGCGCTTCCTGACGCTGTAACCAGAAATTCTTATTACATTTGTGAAAATAAAAACTAAAAGTTAAAGACCTTTAGAGAAAAAAATTAAAAAGGGGCATAGTCTGACAATGGCATCTGTTCTTTTTTAAAATTTTTAGGTAAATTTAGCATAGGAACCTATTATAGTAAGGTCCCTAAGAACATTATAAAAGTTCAATATAAAATGAAATTTATAGGTCTATTTCTGTGTGGATAATATGGTTAAGAACTTTCTCTTAGGGCCGTTAGCTACTCAGTTTTCTGTCATTATTCAGCATTATTCATGGAATCTTTTTGGGCTAAAGTGCTTAGTGTTTACGAGATGCTGCCTTCTAAGTGATTTTGACCTTGTCTCTCCCTTCGGCAATGCACACTGTTTCCCAAAAGAAATCCACTTGCTATTATTGTCCACACAGAAAAGTACTTTTTTATTTAATATAGTTCTTCCTGGTCATTTTTCAAAGCTCACCTTGTAAGGACAAATACAAATTTAAAAAAATAAGACGCAAGGTCTCTTCGATGAAAATAAAGGAAGAGCCCTTTCCCCTTTTTCTTAGATTGCTTACATGAGAAAATGTGTAAGTGCTTTCTTTATTTTCAAATGTTTGTAATCTGATGTTAACCAATCATAAACCAGCACCCATTCATGTCCTTGCAGGGAAAGGTAATGATGATGCACGGCTGGTGCGATGAAAACCAGTGCAGCTGCCATGGAAGCACGTGGAGATCCCCCGAGAACTAAAGTAGACCCACCATTCAATCCAGCAATCCCACTATTGGGTGTCTGCCGCAAGAAAATAAATAATTATATAGAAGAGACACTTGCAGCATAACATTTGTCACTGCTCAATTCACAATTTCAAACACATAGAACCAGTTATTTTTTCTATTGTTCTGTCTCCCAGTTCCCACCTTACAAAGTAACTTAGAAATGACCAATCAACTTCTTGTTTGTTTCTGCCATCTTCATTTCTTTTTCTGTCTGTAAAGCTAGCCAATTCTGCTGTACTCATTGGAAAACTTTTTCTAGTTATGGAATGAAGTGTTGTCATATTCTAGAATTGCAATGTACCATTTGAGATATTTAAGATAAATTTGTTATATTTATTTATACTTTGGCAGTTTTTATTACAGTCATAGATATGTGCAAATAATATCACAGTTGGTTATAGTACATTTTAATCACTTCAAAATGAAACCCCACATACTTTAGCCAATTTACCTAAATGCCCCAGCTCTAGTCAACCACTAATAAATACCCCAAGTCTCTCTATTTGCTTGTCTGGATATTTATGAATGGAATCACACAATATGTGGACTTTTGTGTCTGTTTGCCTTCAGTTATCATTTCTTATCATTTCTTAGTTATCATTTCTTCCATGTGGTACCATGTAACATTGTTTCCTATACCTGACTATCTAATATTCCACAATGGGTATACCTTCTTTCTTTATCCATCAGGTCAGTTGGTGCATATTTAGATTGTTCCTCCTTTTTGTACATTGAGAATAAGGCTGCTATGAACATTGGTGTTCAAGGTGTGAACCTATGTTTTCCCTTGTCTTGAGGATATCTCTAGACTTGGAATTGCTAGGTCTTGTGTTAACTCTATGTCTACTTTTGTGAGGAACTTCCAAAGTGTTTCCCACAAGAGCTCTACCATTTTACCTTACTACGACAGTGGTAGGAGGGCACTAACTTCTCCACATCTTCATCCCAACTTGTGCTACTAAGTACAGAGTATAAATGTCTTAACACAATAATTTAGGAAGTACGGTGAAGGCTATGTTAACTAGTTTGATGTAAGATTTCAACTTCTATATAAAATCAGAACATTGTACCTTATAAATGCATTAGTGTACACAACTATGATTTGATAAAAACAAAATTTGTTGTATTTTTGTCTTTTGATACAACCAGTGTTCATCATCAGTGGTTTGGAAATAGACACAGGGACCAGACAAAACAACCACAGCCTTTCCCCTAGCTTCAGTTGGCACCCTTGGGAGCAATGCTACTTTCTCCAACCTCTGCATCCACGGAACTGCTAAAGACAATTGCCACCGAAAAACATGTGAGAATGAAATTGATCAGGGGCAAACAGTGAAGGAAGAAAGAAAAAAAGATGGTGAGAGAGCCCCAGAGTCCTGATGCCATACTTGGAATAGTTCCGTTTAGCTTTTTAGACATATGACACATAGGTCACTAAGGAAGTTTTGAGACAGTCTGTGCTATGATCCATCAGTTCACTTCCAATAAACATAGTTGACAGAACCCTGATTCACCTGTGCAACCTTCAACTTGCCTGGCTCCTCAGTGTTGCTGAGAGGGCTTCATTTGTTTCCATCCCTGTATATTTTACATTTCTTGATTTTTGTGTATCTCAAAACTCTCATAATGGACTGTATATGGTCATTTATGTTTATATCAATTTCAAAATAAAAATCTGAATCAACTCCCTCACTGTGCCTCCTATAATGGTGTCACGTCAACGAGTAATTCTTGAGAAATCAGGAAATTATTCATTGCCTTCTTTTGCAAATACTTAATGATTATATGCCACACAATGCATGCTTTTCCAGTATCAGAAATTCATCAGTGAACACATCAGGGAAAAGTCCCTGGGTTCAATCTGCTTATATTCTACTGAGAAAGGGAGGCAATTAACTAAATAAGTAAGAAAAATACAGAGAATAAAAAGGAAACCCAACACTGCAGGAAATGTAGAGGTGAAGGATCAGGGATGGAGGGTGAAATGTAGACTAGGAAGGTAGGCAGACCTTGTAGGGAAAGTGACTGGTTTATTAAGACTCGAGGAAAGTAAGAGAGCGAGCCAGTAGTGTGTGGTGGGAGCAGCCTCTCGGGTAGCAGGGCTAGAGACAGTGCCCTGAAGCAGGATGGCCCTTGGCTTGCTGGAAGGGTGCTGAGTATACTCGCATGGACGGACAGAGAGAGGGAGAGCGAAGATGAAACAGGAGCCTGGTCAGAATGGTGCTTTGTGCTCCTAGGAAGACTCAGATGTTTACTCTGAATTAGACGGATAACCACTTGACATTATAATTATACATGAAAATATAGAGTTTGAGTTTATCGTTACCAGCCTTTGGGTAATCATATATTCGACTGCAGTAGCTAATACACTTTCCCCATGCATCCTCTGCATCAAGGTTATTTTCTCATTCTGAAAATTTGGGATTTATCTCCATTGATCCGAGATGGATAACAACTCAGACTTGAAAGCCATTTCAGAAACAAGGGTTTGAACGAGAAGTCACAACTTCTTCTAGATTTAATTGTGATGCTTTAACTTTTCTACAAAGAGGAAATACTTATAAATTAATTCTAAGTGTTATAGAAAATGCATTATTAACCAGGATAAACTGCAGAAATTTTGCTTTATTTCTATTTCATTTTTGTGACACAAAAAGACCCTAAAGTAAAAGCACAGACCACTGAAACAATTAGTGAGATGAGATAAAATGAACACAGCAAACTCTTCACCTGACTTCTGAAAAGAGAGAGACTGAGAGAGAGGAGAAAAGTGGAAATATTCTGTGAAGTTCTTTTAGAGAAGTAGCTACTGTAATGCATAACCACAAATTAATTTTAGTTTCCTTGTCATATGTCTTTAAGTGCATTAAAATCAGCATATTAAATTTTAATTTTTATAATATAGTTGTTTTAGAAATAGGTATGTCTAAGTAGGGAAACTGACTTGAATATGCTGCGTTAGCAGAGTCCTCAGGGGACACCTTATCTGATACCAGGTACAATCTTGATCATCAGCTTGTAAGGATTAAACAGTAGAAAACAGCAAATACTGAGCTGCTCTTTGAAAGTCACCTTTATGTTAAAAATATTTGAGTCATGTATCATGCCTTCCCTTCCTAAATAAATGTATTGCCTATGTCTTTAATTATTGAGCATTTTCCCCAGTTTATAATTGAAACATACATTGGGTGGGAGTCCCTATTTTCTTTAAATTTAAAAATTTAATTGGTAAATTATCTTTATCTTTTCAGATTTGCTCTCTGGTCTCAAAATATGTAATCTAGAGATTGTGCTTGATTGTAACCAAACTCTTACAGAACAGAGTAGCTTATTATTAATGTCTACAATTTATACTTTATCCTCTCAAGGTTGTTCATGTGAAGAAATGGGGAAAAATTTTTTGAAAAGGAAAAAATATTCTCCCAATAATTTTCCCTTTATTACTAGTGAAACTTGACATTAAAAAATCATAAATTGACTTAGAATATTATCTTCTTGTTAATTATATAGTATCCTGCTCTCCCCAAAGTGTCTATTTTTTATATTAGTTTAATAAATCAAATTCTTTCATATGCCAACCTAAAATAACTATAATAAGAAATATGTGTGTGTGTGTGTGTGTGTGTAGACCCTGTACCATTTTTCCAATTAGAGATTTGTGTAAGAAACATGTTTGTTAATTGTCTGAATTAGTTCTGCCTAACACCCTAGCTCCTGGCGATGTGGTTATAGGAATTTTCTCTAGTTCCAGGCCTGAATGTAAACCACAGGTTGGCTTTTTTTTTTTTTTTGCTGTCTGTTTTTGTCCTCTGTAAAGGACAAATTAGTTAATATTTTAGATGTTGCTACCCAAGTGGCAAAATCAAGATATACTTATCTAAATAAGAGAGAAAACACATTTATATTAATCAAAAATATTTTTCTTTTCACAATTTGTAAGGATTCCAAAGTATAAAAATAATCCTTAGCTCCTGGGAAAAATTAAAGCAGCTGCAAGCCATTTGTGGCTTTGGTCTGTAGTTTTCTGGTCTCTCTCAGGAATCGCAGTGATCTTGTTTTCTTTTGTTTATTGGTTGTTGTCAAGTTTAGGTACCCAGATATAAACTATTCACCACGACTTTATTTATTTATATTTATTTTTTTTCCCTTCACCCTCATCTTTTATTTAAAATGGTCAATGTAGAAACTTTTCTTATAATTAAACTTCGGTTTAGTTAATCTTTTTTTTCATGTATACATTCATGCATTTATGGGGTACAACGTGCTGATTTCATACAGAATTAGGAGCATTTGCATCGCACTGGTTAATATATACCTCATCTCATTTACTTAATTAGTGTGTTAAGAATTTATACTCTACACTAATACATCTGACATGTACCCTTGCATTATGCACCACAGGTGTGATCCCACCATTCACCCTCCCTCCATCTGACCTCCCCTCTCCCCTCCCATCCACCTCTCCCTCCTTCCTCCTGGGCCATAGTTGTGATCTATTCCTCACATGAAAGTGTGAGTGATTGTAAATTGGTTTCATAATAGTACTGAGAACATTGCATATTTTTCTTCCATTCTTGAGATACTTTTAAAATTCATTCTAATACACTAACTTTTTTGTTCATCTGTCATTTTGGGCACAATAGTCTCTCCTCATTGTTCAATATCTGGGTGTTTTTTTTTTCTTCCATTTTAAATTACCATGCCAAAAATATCAATCCACATCATAGGCCTAAGGAGGAAGTATCAGACTTATGTTATAGATACGTGAGGACTCTCCACAGTTTATAGTACTATGTGCACATCTATTATTCCTTTCACTTTGTCCAACAAATAAATCTCCTTCCTTCTCTCTCTCCAAGGACTCTATTTTCTTATTTCTTAAATTATACACCTTTCTTTACAACTATTTGTGAAAGAAAATCCTCCCATTAAAGTACAGCCTATTATTATGTAAGATGATTTAAAGGATAGGATTTTACGGGCCCAGCACACTAAGTAGATTTTGAGATGGCATAACTTTATGTTGAAATCAGAGCATTTACCTCTACAGCTTTCTCTGTGCCCTTCTGCAAAAAAAGTAATAATAATGCAAGACCTGGGTGGTGCCTGTGGCTCAAAGTAGTAGGGCCCCAGCCCCATATACCAGAGGTGGTGGGTTCAAACCCAGCCCCGGTCAAAATCTACAAAAAAAAAAAAAAAAAAAAAAAAAAAAAAAAAAATATATATATATATATATATATATACACATACATATATATATATATATGTGATAATGCAAGCCCTGCAGCCTTCCCACTAAGCTCTCAGGCTGTATCAGCTGCATCCTAGCACACCAAGTGTAAGTGCCACACAGAATGGGGAAAGGAGAGCTAATTGGATGCAAGAGTACTGAATGAGTCAGGAGGGGATCCGACTACAGAAAGAAATAGAGTAACAAAATCTTTATAAACTAATATCCTGAAGATTGCCTGCCACATAAGGTAATTGATTTGGAGACAGAAATATTTTTAGTCAATACGTTTTAAACAGGGAAGTGAAGATGCTCTTGTAGGTGTCTTTGCATAAAAAGCTGATTGTTCATAATCTTGCCTGAGTTCATTATCAAAATAGCTACTTCTGTTTTTGGCACCAGACTCTGATGTGAGAAACAGAAATTCCTGTTAATAGCGAGTCACAATTGGAAGCACCAAGAGATGAGTCATCCAAAGAGAACTGAGAGAAAATCAAGCATCAGAGACGGCTCATTTAGGGCTGAAGCTGCAAGTTCCAATCAGAGGATGGTGTCAAAACTCTGGCTCCAACTTGAACTTAGTGCGTGACCACGAACTAGTTACTTACCTTTCATAAAATTTAATTTATACATTTTTGAAGTAAAATTGTGTAACCTTGTTTAGAGAATAATAGAGACAATTTATGTATGTATAGTTTACACCTACTTCATACTATTTAGTCAAAGAATGTTCATTATAGGGCGGCACGTGTGGCTCAAAGGAGTGGGGTGCCAGCCCCACGTCAGAGGAGGTGGGTGCAAATCCAGCCCCAGCCAATAACTGCAAAACAAAAACAAAAAGAATGTTCATTATACATTTAGAAATGCTCTAGCTACTGAATGCTCACAATAACAGTCACTTCTCTTCTCAGCCATAGGTGAATTTAGCTGACAGATTTAAACATAAAAGTAATGTCCTCCAAAAGTCACCACCCTTAAAATCATGGGTTTGTTTTATTTGATTACAAAGAAAGCCACATATGTTTATGCAAATTACGATTAACTCTGATTAAGCTAGAACTAATGTACAGCACAAAGGGAAATCTAGGTGAGAAACGGGTTTAAACAAATTTTTGTGGAATCTTTTTTTCCATTTAAAAAATATTTCTAGTTTATTAAAAAAAACTATAAGCAAAGCAATCTGCTAATTAAGGAAAAGACTAACAGATTTTCATAATCAAAGATGTTTTGTCCATGGTTTGGAAATTAATTAAACTTATAGTCAATGATGGATATATCAAAAAAATGCTCAAATCATTGTGTCCACTAGTGAATGGTTCTTCATAGCATTAGTGTTGTACAAAAACTTCTCTTACATGTACTGCAAATGTGCTTAATAAATTCCTGCTATTGTTATTCATATTTCTTAGTGATCATCACCACCATGAGACATTTATATTGCTTCTTATGCTATTCCTCCAGGAAAAATCATTCCTCTATATCCACATCAATAATTCAATATTTATTATGTTTACTATATATCATTTTACATCTCACCTGCAGAAGTGACACTTTTAATTGCAAAGTATTTTGACAAGGGAAGGGAAAAATAATTTAAAATAATGTGATTTTTTGGAGAAATACTCCACACACTTTTTACAAAGGGAAATGAAAAAGAGTCAGTCGAATAGTGTATGATGCACTACAGTGGGCAACAGTTGTAATATTTAAATATTTGAAATGTATTTAGATGAAAGCTAAATGTGACATCAGTTATATTTTAAACATTATTTTACATTCTTTTTTTTTTTTTGGAGACAGAGCCTCAAGCTGTCACCCTGAGAGAGTGCCATTGCATCACAACTCACAGCAACTTCCAATTCCTGGGCTCAAGAGAGTCTCCTGCCTCTGCCTCCCAAATAGCTGGGACTACAGGCGCCTGCCACAATGCCCAGCTATTTTTTGGTTGCAGCCATCCTTGTCGTTTGGCGGGCCTGGGCTGGATTTGAACCTGCCAGCTCAGGTACAAGTGGCTAGTGCCTTTGCTGCTTGAGCCTTAGGCTCTAAGCCCACTATTTTACATTTTTTAAAGTATAAAATGTAAGAGTGTCACATATTTTATCATGTGTACATTTTTGTTTATATTTGAAGTAAAAGCAATGTATGACAATTTAATTTTGCAGAAGCCAAAGGAGCCACTGAGCTTTTACAACCTAAGAAACTTTCAGTGAAGCAAGGCCAGTCAGTAATAGGAAACTCTGACATTTGTGATTTCTTGCTGAGGCATCTTCAAACTTTAGTTAACTCTGTTCCTGAGAGTTAATGCTGCTGCAGATTTTCCTACTGACTAATTCACACAATGGCTTTGGCAGCTAGCTGTGCTATTTCTGGCTTTGATAGTTTGCATTAAAATGCATTAGTTTGGAAAAAGTACTTCCAACAAATAAATGATTACATGTCTAGCTGTAGAACACATTCCCATTACTAGCTTTCTATCCAGAAGAACAAAAATAGTTTTACCACAAAGACATTTGCACCACAATGTTTATTGCAGTTGTTTAATTCACGATTGTGGAGACATGGAATCAATCCAAGTGTCCATCCACCCAGTAATGGATTAACAAGCTGTGGTATGTGTATATCATGGAATACTATTCAGCCATTAGAAAAGAGAGAGAGCTTACATCTTTTGTGTTTATCTGGATGAAAAGGAAACACATTTTCCTGAGTAAAGTTTCTCAAAAATGGAAGGAAGGTAACCAATGTACTCAATATTAATATAAAAGTACACACTCACAAGAAAGAAAAAAAATACAAGTATAGTTTTGCATGGGGGAGGGGAAAAGGAAGTGGGGACGAGGTGAGGAGCAGAATTGGTGATAGGCGGAGCTCTCCTCTTACACACAATGTGAGGGTGTTCAATACGCCCCATGGGTGAAGGGCTCCACTACTATTTGAACTTTACGTTAGAATTGAAAACAATATAATTTGAACATTGTACCCTTATATGAATCTGAAAAAAGAAAACATAACCCTTTTATATGCTAAACTATAAGGTGTGCCACATGGTGATTTTTGGAAAGATGAAATAAATAGTAAAATTGGTATTTCAATTAATAGTAAAATTGGTATTTCAATTATTTGGAAGAATTTTCTATGAAGAGTCAAGAATTTTTCATGAAACTGAAATATATGAATTCAAATATTTTTAGAAATATGTATTCATATTAGGCAGCAATAAATGGACACATTCTATAATTAAAAATGTTTTATACTTTCATTCTTGGATATTTAAGGTTAAATCCTATTTTGGAATTATCCTGCTACTCTTAGCTCATATTTGGCTCTAGCTTTGAACTGTGATGTAAAAGGCTCTGGGTCACTAGAGCAGAAACAGCCACTTTAGGAAAAAAGAAAAAAAATGAGTTGAAGGGACAGTGGTAATGGAAGTATGCTATTTTGGCAGAAAATCTGACATTAACAGAACTGGGATACATACAGCATTCAGCTAAAAAAAAAAACAAAGATTGATGTTAGCTAGAAACATTAGAAAGAGTGTCATGGATAATCATGTGAAAAAGTATTTTAAAGAGGATTTAAAATAACTGAATAAAAATTGTGTAATCTGGGACAAATTATTAAGAACAATAAGAAGAAAGTGAACAGTAAGATTAATCATCTTTATCTTAGGGGTGCAGTTGCCTTCTTTCTGGTGTTTTTGTGTCAAACTAAGAGCAAAAAATTCACCTGCACAGAGTACAGAGTTCACTGACTCGTACTACAGATGTGACCTTGGAGAATATTTTTTAATATTGCTGGTGTTAGCTTCCTCATGCCAATAAGAGCATGTCATCAATGTATTATATCCATTATTATTATAGGAGAAGGGACCACTTTAATTACTCAAATATCCTGGCTAATTAGAAAAAAAAATCACATATACCATTCACAGGTTATTCAATTTTAAACAACATAGATTTCACTGAAAACCCACAAAATACATTAGAATCAAAATATAATTAAAACTTTACTGTTTTAATTAAACTAAATTGTCAGTTTTACTCTACAGATTTAGATATTGGCTTTAGTAACCTTCAGGCTTTGTGAGTTAATAGTGCTAATATATTTTTTGATGAAGAAATTTTATAACTGGAATGAGAGGATAACATTTTCAGCTTACCTAAACCCAGCAGAAGAAAATAAATATCCAAAATTAAGTCAGAGATCAATGAAATTGAAAACAAAAGATTTAGAAAATTAATGGAACAAGGAGTTGTTTTCTTGAAAAAAATAAATAAAATAGATAAGCCTTTGGCCATACTAACTAGAAATAAAAGGTAAAATCTCTAGCAACCCCAATAAGAAATGATAAGGGGAAATAACAACTGACACTACAGAAATACAAGAGATTATCTCCCAATACTACCAGAAACTTTATGACCAGAAATTTGACAATGTCAAGGAAATGGATCAATATTTGGAATCACATTTTTAAATCTTCATAGATAATTGGAAATGGAAGAAAAACTTAAAAAAAAAGTTTCTAATAAGAGGTAAGCTGGTTTTGAGTTTTCAACTCTGTGTATGTATGTATGTATTTCTTTTACTAATGAGAACATTCTCTTTTCCTTATTTGAGGAAAACAACAACTTTATTATTCTTATTTCAATTGAAATAATTTGATTTCTTTAACAAGGAATTTAATACTCACTGAGTTCTACAACAGCAAGCTGGATAAATAGTCTTTCCATTTTTGTTTTTAGTTAATGGTTTTGGAAAATGTTACATGAAATTATTTATAAAAATATCCATAGATAATTTCTAATAACTCACTGAGGACATGTATGTCTATATATTTGTATGTGATTTTTTAAAAACTTGAGCAAGTGAAGAAATCTATGTGGTGGTAATGATACAGATACAACCTGTGCAGTGCTCATGCTGGAATTCTCTCTTTATTGTCAGAGTTCCACTGCCCTCTGCTGAGTGCTGCATCCTGCATCTGTGAAAACTCTATAGGAACTGTGAGACCACTTGCATGCATACAGGAAGACACAGCACGAAAAGCAGGACAACCTCAGCATTTCCCCCATCACATGGTCTCTATTCAATGGCATGTCATACCCACTGAAGGAGAAACATGAATCTGGATAGGGTTATAATTGCGTGGAATTGCCTTTGAGAATGTGAGGTGACCTCAGAAATTAGGTGCAGGGCAACTTCCTCATTTTACTGCAGTCAAATTAGAGGGTCCCACCATTGAAGAAACTTTATCTATTAAATGTGATGAGTCAGAATCCAGGAATAAAATAGAGAGTCTGTCTTGATTGAAAGAAAGCTTAGCCAAAGTTCACCTCTGCTGAATACATATGACACTTAGTCCACATTATTTGTAAAAACCAGATAGCAGAGAGTAATACAAAAAATACTATATTTCAGATTGTATATGAAGCCTGCACACTGTACCCCATGATTGCACTAATGTACACAGCTATGATTTAATAAAAAAAAGTACTATCCACAAAGAACTGTTTCTCTCCTCCCACCCCCTTCCTCTTCTTAACTTCCTTCCTTCCTCATTTCCTCCTTGCTGTCTCTCTCTCTCTCTCCCTGTTTCTCCCTCTCCTTTCCTCTCCTTTCCTCCTTCTCTTTATTCCTTCCTTCTCTTTGTCTTTCTCCTTCCCTCTGTCTCTCTCTATCTCTCTTTTTCTTCCTCTCTTTTCCTTCCATCCTTTTTTTTCCTTTGAGTATCAAAACACTAATTACTGAAGTCACTAGTTACAATTTATAGGGTCAGCATGGAGTGAAGGTAAAAAGCCAGGGCTCTGACATGAGATGTGTGTTTAATATCATTTCTACCATCAATAAACCACATGATCCTTAGGCAAGTTACCTAATCCTCATAAGACTCACTGCTTTCTGTAAATTGAAGATGGGCCCCATATTATACAGGGCTTGTGCATGTTAAACTTGTGAGTGCTCAGTTGCCTTCATTAAAAGAAAAAACATCATAATTACATAATTCAAAGTGATTATATATGTAATGAGATTAGGAACGATCTAGTACACACTGATTTTAATAAAATAAAAATATCACTCCTATTATGTTGTAATTTTATTTAAAAAATTATATACAATTTCTTACTATTCATTATGGTGGGCCCAACATTTGATATGTAGAATATTTTATAAAATGTTTTCAGCTGACAAGGTAAGATCTGTGAAATTTGGAAGAGGTATGTTTTAAGGATATTGAGAACTCTGTCCTCTTATCCAGCTCAAAAGTAGTGTTTTGACACTTCATATGAAATACTGAATTTCATTTTAATACCAAGTTTTATTTGGGAGGAGGAAACACAAAGCCATCTTATATATTATTGATGGGCTGTAGGCATGAGCCAGGTGATTAAGGAAAGAAAAGCAGGGAAGAGGTGAATGGAATTGGGCCCTGCTGGCGAGAGGGTATGGATATGCAGTGCGCATGGAGACTGTGAGCTGCTAGGCCTGCTCCTTGCTACTGGGTTGTCATTGCTCTTAAGTCTTTGATCTGACAAAGCAATGGAAATTATGAGTGTATAATAATTTGCTGTACCAATTTTTTATATGTAGATGCTACAGTATAAATGTTTGTGCCCTTCTCCAAATTCATATATTGAAAGCTAATCACCAAAGTGATGGTATTGGAAGGTGCAGCCTTTGGGAAGTGATTAACTCATGACAGCAGAGCCCTCATGAATAGTTAGTGCCCTAGAGAACTGCCTTTCCCCTTCCACCATGAGAGGACACAGTGAGAAGCTGGCAGTCTACAACCCACATGCGTCCCTCACCATGACCATACTGGCCCTTCAATCTTGGAATTCCCAGCCTCCAAAACTGGGAGGGAGAAATTTCTGTTATTTATAAACTATCCAGTTTAGATTATTTAATTATTACTGTTTATGTCCATTTGTATCTGTATTAAACTAAACATGAGTTCTCGCTGATGTCTCAAACTCCAATCCATAACCACAATATTCGGCCTCCTTCCCTTTCTTATCTGTAAACTTGTGCACCAACAGTAAGAAATCTGGCTCCCACCATCTGTTGGCCATTAGTTAAATGTCTACATCCATTTGCATATACGCACATATTATGAGGACTAGAACAGCTGACCTGTATGCCCATAGGAAAAGTTTAACAAGGGCTTATATTTGTGTCCTTTTGCCTTAAATCTTGTAGACTCCTTTCATTTCCAAAGTTGCTCAGGTCAACCTCTTTTGCCACCATTCCTTTCAGTGACATTGTTTCATACATCTGCAATATTTCATATTGTATTGTCTCGGTCTGGATTCCCAGCCTCCCCATACTCCTAAATGTTTTTTTTTTTTTTTTAATTTGTATAAAGTTTAATCTGTGTACTATAAATCTCTATGGGTTTTGATAAATGTATAAGATCATCTATCAAATATCATGGTAATATACAAAATAGTTTCACCATTCTAAAAATATTCTGTTTTACCTATTCTACCTTTCCACAGAACCCTTGGCAACCCCTGATCTTTTCTCTGTCTCCACTGTTTTGCCTTTTCTAGAATGTCAAATAATTGAACATACAATATATAGCATTTTCAGAGTTGCGTCTGTCACTTAGCACTGTGAATTTAAATTTCTTCAATTTTATGGCTTGATAGCTCATTTGTTAATCACCAAATAATATTTCATTGTATGGATATACCACTTGTTTTATATGTTTGCCTATTAAAGAACATCTTGTTTGATCACACTTTTTATTACTATGAATAAAGCTGCTATGAACACCCACCAGCAATGAATGAGACTTTCTGCTGTACCACATCCTGACCAGTATTTGATATTGTCAGTTTTTCAGATATTACTTATTCTTACAGGTGTGTAGTGGTTTTTTATTGTTGTTGTTGTTGTTTTTTCTGAGTCAAGCTCACTTTGTCACCCTGGGTAGAGTGCCCTGGCACCATAACTTACAGCAACCTCAAACTCTTGGTCTCAAGCCATCCTGTTGTCTCAGCTTCCCAAGTAGCTGGGACTACAAGTGCCCACCACAATGCTCAGCTAGTTTTTCTTTTTGTATTTTTGGTAGATGAAGTCTCACTCTTAATCAGGCTAGTCTTGAGCTCACGAGCTCAAGCGATCCACCTGCCTCAGCCTTCCAAAGTGCTAGGATTACAGGTGTGAGCCACTGCACTTGACTTTTACTGTGGTTTTAATTTGCAATGCCTTAGTGACCAATGATGTTGAGCATTTTTCCATATATATGTTTGCCATGTGAACATCTTTAGTGAGTGGTCTGTTCAGATCCATCACTCATTTATTAATTGAGTTTCTTGTTTACTTATTGTTAAATTGTAAATGTTCTTTGAAAATTTTTACACAAGTCCTTTATCAGATGTTTTGCAAATATTTTTCCCACTCTGTGACTTGTTTTCATTCTGTTAACTGACTCTCAACTGTATATTCTGACTTTTGCAAAGCAGACATTTTAAATTTAATCAAGTCCATTTTAATTTCTTTTTATTAGTCATGCTTTTAGTTCTGCATCTAACTACTCATTGCCAAAGCCAAGACCATCTAGATTTCCTTCTATATTTTCATCTAGAAGGTTTAAAGGTTTAAAATTTACATTTCTATTTATGATTTATCTTGAGTTAATTTTTGTGAAAGGTGTAAGGTCATTTTTCTTTGTTTGCCTGAGACGTCCTATATGCCAGCATTACAAGGTCCAGCAATTAAGTTTGTGAACTCATCCTAGAAAAAGTGCTACATACCTCCTTTCTGATTATCAGCATGGTCACTTTTGAGGCACTCCCCTTGGGGAGCTATGCACTGATGCCAGCACCTTGTCCACCCTTCAAACCAATTTTAGAATTCCTGTTCTGGAATGGCCATCAGAGCTGCCATCATATTACCCTTAATATCATCAAAATGTCTTCCTTTCTGTATTTTGTTTATCTTTGGGCAAAGAAAAAAGTCACTGGGGGCCAGGTCGGGTGAGTAGGGTGGTCTTCCAATATAGTTATTTGTCTACAAACTAAACCTCCTTCACTGTCCGTGCTGTGTGAGCTGGTGCCATGGTGAAGCAAGAGCCATGAGTTGTTGGCCAAAATTTTCAGCTAAGATTTTCCTAACTGTTTCATTATTAATGTTTACTTGCTTTGCTGTGCTTCTCATAGCTAGCCATTGATTTTGACGCACAATTCAACAAACTTTTGCAATGTCTTCATCAGTTCTGTTTGTTACTGGCTGCTCTCACTTCTCTTTGTCAGTGATGAATTCTCTCTGCTCAGGAAAATGTTTAATACATTTTTACACTGCTCTTTTTTTTTTCAGAGCACTATCCCCACAAGCTTGAACTAATGTGTCCCTGATTTCACCTCCATTCTTGCCAAGTTCAACAAGGAATTTACCAATTCTTTTTTTTTTTTTAATTGTTTATTTATTTTTATTTATTTATTCATTTTTTTTTTGTTGCAGTTTGGCCAGGGCTGGGTTTGAACTCACCACCCTTAGTATATGGGGCCAACACCCTACTCACTGAGCCACAGGCACCACCCAAATTTACCAATTCTTGTTTGTTGCTATAATTGAAGCTCCGATGACATTCTCACAAAGACTCACAAAACTACGCAACAATAATGAATGCCACTCAGCACAACACCACCACATGAGGACATAAACACAGCCGTGAGACACTGATATACCAAGTTTATGAACAATTACAAAGCTGTTTCTATAGCTGCCAACCAAAGCACACCGTGGCCAGTTCATGAACCTAATTGTCAAACCCTGTATTTGTTGAAAAGACTATTGCTGTTGCTACTCTGGTCAATGATTAGTTGACTCTATCTGTGCCGGTATTTCTGGGTTTCTGTCCTGGCCCATTCATCTATGTGTCTATTCTTTTGCCAGAATCAAAAGCTGTCTTGATACCATGGCATTATTATAAGTCTTGAAATCAGATAGTGTGAGTCCTCCAAATTTGTCGTTCTTTTCCTATAGTATTGTGTTGGCTTTTCCAGGTCTATAGCTTTTCCAAATTAAAAAAATAGCTTGCTGAGATTTTGATTTGGATTGTTTTGATTAGAACCTAGGAAGAATTGATACATTAACAGAAAGTCCTCTAATTATGAACATGGACTATTTCTCCAGTTATTTAGATGTCCTTTGTTTCATTCATACTGCTTTTGTAGTTTTCCATATACTACACGTAAATGATTGGATTTTATATTTATATCAGAGCATTTTTTGTTTTTTTTATTGTGAATAGTATTATTTTAAATTTTGAATTCTAATTTTTTATACCTGGAAAGTAATCAGCTTTCATATTGTTATGGTTCAGAAAACAGTATCCAAAAAGGAAGGTCTCAGTAGCAGACGCAGAAGCAAAGTTCTTGTCTGATCTTCTGTTGTCCAGCTGCCTTTCAGTCCCACTCTCCCTGCTCTCAGCCCCATTCTCCCCCGAGGCTAGCAATAGAAACTAGAACCCCTCTCCCCCAAGGAAGGTCATAAAATCCAGAACCCCTTTCATCAAAATCATTCTGTATAAAGCTGAGCACAAAGAAAAAATCTGACCTACTTCGTTTGACTGTGGGTCCCATTCCACAGAGGGCCCCGCCCCACATCCAGAAGGAATGCTTGCTCAGGGAGGCTAAGAAGAATGCAGACAGAGTGGCCTTGCTGGGTTTCTCCCCTTAGTATATTAGCATTAGATCATACCCTTTTTGTCAAAGCATGTTTCTATTCAGCTGTATATACTTTATTGAACCTAAGCTTAAAAGTGGAAATTTTTCCCTGTATCTTGGCTCTTCATTCTGAAGGCTCTCATGTAAACATATTAAGCAAATTTGTATGCCTTTTTTCTTATTAATCAGTCTGCCTCGTGTCAGTGATTTTTCAGTGAAGCTTTAGGGCACCAAGTGCCTGGTCTCTACAGTACAAAAATCTGGTATCCTGGGATCTTGCTATACCAATGTATTAGTTCCAGAAATGATGTTGCTGTCAATTCTTTTGGATTTTCTACATAGACAATCATGTCATGTAGCAAAGTTTTTCAATTTTTTTCTTTGATTTCATCAGACGGAGTAATTTCAATGGTCCGTTTTTAAGATTGCTAATTCTTTCTTCTGTCAACCCAAATCTTCTATTGACTCTCTTCAGTAGTTTTTTTATTTTTGTATTGTAACTTTAACCTCCAGAATACTTATTTTGTTCTTTTCTTATAATTTAATTTATTTATTGATCTTCTTTATTTAGTAAAATGTCATTGTCATATTCTCTTTCACTTCTTTAGACAAGGTTTGCTTTGTTCTTTAAGCATCCTTGTCATAGCTGAAGTAAGATCTTTTTCACTAAGTAGCATCTGGAGCACCTCAGAATCATTTTCTGTTGGCTGCTTTTTTGCATGTTACCATAGTAACATCTTTTCTTTGTATGTCTCTCAAATTTTTATTAAAAATTAGACATTTTATGTAATATATTGTAACAACTCTGACGTCAGATCTTTGCCTCTTTTATGATGTTTTTGTTGTTGCTGCTATTGTTTGTCATGTTGTTTCTCTTATTGCTAATTACTTGTTTAGTGACATTTCTTAACTAATTCCATAGATGCTATATTTGCTGTAGTATACTGCCAATGAATTCCTTTCTAGCTTATTAAATAAGTAAGAATTGAAGTTCTTGTTTTCATGTTTAAGCCTGGTTTCCTAGGGGATCACTCTTACAATTTAGTATTCACCAGTAATTGGTCAGATTTCCTAAAAATGCCTAATTCTTCCACTCTTTTCCAGAGAACTGTGGATGAAATCCTGCCTTGAAACTTTAGACAGCTAACAAGTGAGCCTTACCTTTCATTTCCTACCTGAAGAGATCCTGAAGTCAGCTAGACAGGTCCTATCTTTACCTTGGTCTCTCCTGGGTATACACAGTCTGTCATGCAGAATTCTAGGTTCTTAGGATCTGTCAGAACTTTCAAAGTTCTCTACAGATGTCTGTGTCTCCAAGTTTCCTTTCTTTTTCCACCTTGCACTTTTTTTTTCCAAATAAAGTCATAGTCTGAGTTAGCTGTAGTATTACCAGCCAATTGCTGGGGTTTTATTGTTTTATTGTTTATTTGTTTGTTTTTTGTTTTTTGTAATACTTTGGATATCTGGGGATGGAGATTTTTGTTGTTGTTGATTTCCAGGGCTGAGCTCTGAAAGTCACATAAACAGTGGCAACATTCTGAAAATGGAAAAATTTTAGGAAGCTAACAGCTTGTTTAAACTATGGGCTATGCTTTAGGGATGCAACATTTTTAAGGCAACACTGAAAGAGTTCAGTTTGCCTGTGACATTACCAGCTTTTCTTCACCACTCTGTCACCTAGCCAGGAAGGTAGCAGAACATTTGTGTGCATCAGTTAGTTACAGAGTATTAGAGAGTACAGTGGTGTTTGTTTTTCTATTCTTGAGAGAATTCACTTAGGATAATGGTCTCTAGTTGCACCCAAATTGCTCCAAAAAACATTAATTCATTCCTTTATTTGGGTGAGTAGTACTTCATGGCATATATAAACCACATTTTGTTAATCCATTCATGAATTGATGGCCACTTAGGTTAATTTCACATCTTTGTGATTGTGAATTGCGCTGCAATAAACATTTGAGTGCAGGGGTCTTTTTGATAAAAATGACTTACTTTCCTTTCGGTCAAGATCTAGTAGTAGGATTGCTGGATGTAATAGTAAAAACTTCTTTGCAGCATCTCATAATGTTTTCCATAGAGGTTAAGCTAATTTTGGATTCCTACCAACAGTATGTAAGAGTTTCTTTCTTTGTACATCCACCCCTACATCTACTATTTGTTGACAGGTATAAGGTGTTATCTAATTATGGTTTTAACTTGCATTGCCCTGATGATGATTAATGATGTTGAGCAGTTTTGTTTTTTTTTTTCTTAGAGACAGAGTCTCATATTGTTGCCCTCAGTAGAGTGCTGTGGCATCACAGCTCATTGCAACCTCCAGCTCTTGGGCATAGTGGATTCTCCTGCCTCAGCCTCCCGAGTAGCTGGAACTATAGGTGCTCAGCACAAAAGCCCGGTTATTTTTTTGTTGCAGTTTGGCTGGGGCTGGGTTCGAACCTGCCACCCTCAGTATATGGGACCAGCGCCCTACCCACTGAGCCACAAGCGCCGCCTAATGTTGAGCAGTTTTTGAGATGTTTGTTGGTCATTCGGTCTATCTTCTTTTGAAAAACTTCTGTTCATGTCCTTGTTCACATTTTAGTGGGGCTGTTTATTATTATTGTTTTATTTTATTTTATTTTTTTGAGACAGAACCTCAGGCTGTCACCCTGGATAGAGTGCTGTAGCATCACAGCTCACGGCAACCTGCAATTCCTGGGCTCAAGCGAGTCTCCTGCCTCCGCCTCCCAAGTAGTTGGGACTACAGGCGCCTGCCACAATACCTGGCCCTTTTTTGGTTGCAGCCGTCATTGGTGTTTGGCGGGCCCAGGCTGGATTTGAACCTGCAAGCTCAGGTGTTCGTGGCTGGCACCTTCGCCGCTTGAGCCACAGGCGCCGAGCTGGCTGTTTATTTTGTTGTTGTTGTTGTTGTTGACTTGTTGTTCTTTTCAAATTATGGATATTATCCCTTTAATAGATGTGTAGTTTGCAAATATTTTCTCACATTCTGGAGGTTTTCCTTTTGCTTTGTTGATTATTTCCTTTAAGACGAAGAAGCATTTTAATTTAATAAAGTCACATTTATTTATATTTGTTAATGCCTTTTGGTTCTCAATAATATATTCTTTTCCTAGACCAATATCTAGACGAGTTTTTATTACATTTTCTTCTAGAATTTTTATGCTTTCATGACATTACGTTTAAATTTTTTATCCATCTTGAAGCAATTTTTGTAAGTGGTGAGAGGTAAGGGCTCTGTTTCATTTCTTTGCATATGTCTATCCAACTTTCCCCGCACCATTTATTTAATAGGACTTCCTTTCCCCATTGTGTCAGTTGGTGGTAGGTAGATGGTTTTATATCTGGATCTCTACTCTGTTCTTTTGGTCTATGTCTGCTTTTGTCGGTTTTGTGGAAGATCATTTGGTTGTAGATAGATAGTTTTATAACTGGTTTCTATATTCGTTTCCATTGGGCTATGTCTTTATTTTTGTACCAATACTATGCTATTTTGGTTACTCTATCCTTAGAGTAAAATTTGAAGTCTGGTATCTGATGCCTCCAGATTTGTCCCTTTTGCTTAAGATTACTTTAGCTATTTGGGCTATTTTTTGGTTCTAAATGAAGTGTAGAATTATTTTTTCTAGATTAATAAAATATGATGTTGGTATTTTAACAAGGATTGAATTGATTATGTAAATTACTTTTGGCAGTTTGGACATTTTAGCAATGTCGATCTACCAATCAATGAGTATTATATGTTTTCCCATTTATTTTTGTCATCTACAATTTCTTTCCTCAATGTTTCATGTGGAGATTGTCTACCTTGTTGGTGAAATATATTACTAAGTATTTTATTTTCTTTGTAGCTATTGTGAGTGGTATTGAATCTTTGATTTGAGTGTCAGCTTGACTATTATTGGTATATAGAAATTCTACTGATTTCTGTAAGTTGAATTTACAATCTGATACTGTGTTGAATTTATTTATAGAATCTAGTAGTCTTTTGGTAGAGTTTTGGAATATTCTACATACAAGATCATAATGTTAGCAAAAAATGTAGTTTGACCTCTTATTTCCCAATTTGGATATGTTTCATTTCTTTCTCCTGCCTGACTGCTCTAACTAGAATTTCTAGCATTATGTTGATTTGAAGTGGTAACAGTGAGCATGCTTGTTTTATTTCAATTCTTAGGAGAATTCTTTCAACTTTTCTCCAGTCAGTATAATGTTGGCTGTGTGTTTGTCATATATGGCTTTTATAATTTTGGGATATGCTCATTCTATGCCTAGTTTTTGAAGGTTTATATCCTGAAATGGTTCTGCATTTTGTTGAATGTTTTTTCTACATCTATTGTGATGATCTTATGGTCTTTGATTTTGCTTCTGTTTATGTGGTAAATTGTATATATTGATATGCATAAGTTGAACCTCCTTGTATCATTGGGATGAAGCTCACTTGATTATGGTGTGTGTGTGTGTTTTTTTTTTTTTTTTTTTTTTTTTCAGGTTGATTTGGTTTTATTTTTATTTTTTTATGAAATTTTAAAATAAAATAATTAAGGAAATTTATTTTTATTTTTTTTTGTTTTTTTTTTAATTTATTGGCATTTGTATA